>PVKE010049477.1:0-11256 GCA_004027555.1 Craseonycteris thonglongyai | reverse complement strand
AGCGCTCGCTTTGGGGCCCCGAGGACCGAGGATCGAATCCCGGCTCCGGCCCAGGCGGACCCACATGCTGAACTGGGGAGTTCCCACAGTTCGGTTCTCTAGCTGTCTCTGTCTCTGTCTCTCTCTCTATCTGTCAAAAGTAAAATAAAAATAAATATGCACTGAAGATAAAATAATTACTCTCTATAAAATATAAAAAAAGATATAAAAAAAAAATTTTTTCAAAGATTTATTGTTTTGACAGAGAGAGAAATATAGAAACAGAGAGAAAGGGAAGAGTCCAGAGCAGTCTCCATAGTTGCACATCATCAGCTTTCCACACGGTTTCCTTTTCCACACAGGTGGGTAGGGGCTGCAAAGGGCAGGAACCAGGTTGGGAGCCTCTTCCATGGGAGGCACACCCCCATGAGGTGGGGGCCAAACCAGGGGCCTAGCATATGGAAAGCTCTCCCTAGTGAGAACCGAACTGGGGGCACATCCCAGTTTGGCACATGGGTCTGCATGGGCCAGGGACAGGATTCAATTTTCAGACCCCAGGGCTGCAAAACAAGCCCTTAACCCACTGAGCCATCCAGCTTCCCCTAAACGGAATTTTTAGGTGGTATGATAGAGGAGATGACTGGCAATTCAGAGGCCCTACGGTGCTTAAGAGAAGTGAGTAAGTTGACATCAGTTTTTGACATCAAAAAATGCCTTAATTAAAAAAAGTCTTTCCTAACTGCATATGGAAACATAGCAACATTAAAAATGTCATCATTTCTTTCTTCTTCATTCCTATTGTAGAACTTGATACATATACATACACACACACACACACATATATATATACACACACACACACTATATATATATATATATTTTTTTTTTTTTTAAGATTTTATTGTTTGAGAGAATGTAAGAGAGGAAGAGCAGGACAGACAGAGAGAAGGGAGGGCCCAGAGCAGTCTCCATAGTTATACATCATTAGTTGTGACAGTTTCACTCCACACAGATGGATGTGGGTCGGAACCTAACCAGGGGCCTCCTGCATGAAAAGGAGGAACCTTTTCCACCAAGTTCAGCAGTTAGCAGTTGTGCCACAGTTCAGCATTTGGGGTTGCACAGGCTAGGGCCAGAAATCAAACCCCAGACCTCACGATTGCAAAGCAAGCGCTCAAACACTGAGTTATCCCAATATCCCCAAAACTTGATTTATTCCTAAGCTTTCACCTGCTTATAAATATTAAATATAGTAATCTTTAGTACAATTTATTCTCATATATAAAATTTATTCTATGTATGTTTGTCACTATTTAATTTTATTTATGCATCTTTTCCTAGCAATAGTTCTGATTGCTCTCTTATTAGCCATGAAGAATTCATGCTGGAATAATATCTATCCAAACATCCACACTCAGTGTGTGATTTAGAGTTGAATATCTTTATCATCTAAAAGATTGGAGGTTCAAACAATAAAATCTAAATACAATCATCAAAAACCTCCCAAAATTAAAAGCCCATGACTAAATGGCTTCATGATGAATTCTACCAAACATTTAAAGATGATTTAATAGCTGTCATTTTTAAACTCTCTCCAAACACTGAAGAAGATGTAATACTTCCTTATTTTATGAGGCTAACATTACCCTGATACCAAAACTTGGTAAGAATAATACAGAAAAAAAAAGAAAACTGCAGACCAATATCCCTGGGGAATACGAATGCAAAAATTCTAACAAAACACTAGCAAATCAAATAAAATAATATATTAAAAAGATTATACATCATGACTAAGTTTAGTCCAGGGGTGCAAGGATGGTTCAACATATGTAAAGCAATCAATGTGATATACCACATAAAATAAATTTAATCATATAATCAAATCAGTAGATACAGAAAAAGCATCTGACAAAATATACTATCCATTTATGATTAAAATACTTAATAAAAATGGGTATAGAAGAAAAGTGTCTTATCGTAATAATGGCCATACATGACAAACACTCAGCTAATATCATATTTAATGTTGAAATACTTCTGAAGGCTTGTCTTCTATGATCAGGAACGAGACAAGGATGCTCCATCTCACCACTGTTATTCAACATAGTATTGAAAATTCTAGTCAGAGCAATCAGGCAAGGGAAAGAAATAAAAGGCATATTTGGGAATGAGTAAGTCAAAATGTCACTTTTTGCAGACAACATGATTCCTTACATAGAAAACCCTAAAGATTCCATCAAAAAGCTATTGGAAAAAAACAAATACAGAAATGTTGCAGGACACAAAATCAATGTACAAAAATCAATTGCATTTCCTATACACTAACAATAAAATTTCAAAAAAAATAAATAAATAAATTATATATATATATATATTTTTTACAATTGCAACAAAAGAATAATAAACCTAGAAATAAACTTAGCAAAAACTGTAAAAGACATACACTGAAAACTACAAGACATTATTAAAAGAAACTAAAGAAGACACAAAGAAATGGATACTCCATGTCCATGAATTGGAATAATTAACATAGTTAAAATGACCATTGTACCCAAAGCAATATACAGATTTAATGCAATACCCATCAAAATCCCAATGGCATTTAAAAAAAAAAATAGAACAAAAAGATCATCAGATTTGTATGGAATCACAAAAGACCCCAAACAGCCAAAGCAACACTGAGAAAAAAGAACAACGCTGTAGGTATCACACTCCCTGACTTCAAATTATACTACAAAGTGACAATCAAAACAGCATGGTATGGGCAGAAGATGACACACAGACCAATGGAACAAAACTGAGAACTCAGAAATAAAATATGAACAAATAATTTTTGACAAAAGAGTCAAAAACATAAAATGCAGAAAAGAAAGCCTCTTCATTAAATGGTGATGAGAAAATTGGAAAGCCATGGCAAACTAGACTATTTGTCACCACAAAATAATAAACTCCAAACGGATGAAAGACCTAAATGTAAGAACTGAAAAAAATAAAATGCATTAAAGAAACACTGGTACTAAATTTATGAACCTTGGTCTCAGAGAAGATTTTAGGAATTTTATCTCAAAGGCATGGGTAGTAAAAGCAAAAATAAATGAATGGGACTGTATCAAACTAAAAAGCTCCTGCACAGCAAAAGAAACCATCAACAAAACAATGAAGCAACCAACCAAAAGGGGGAAGATATTTGCAAATAACACCTCAGATGAGGGGCTAACATCAAAAATATATAAACAACTCATACAATTCAACAACAACAAAAAAATCCAATTAAAAAATGGGGAGAGTACACTCCCCATACACTTCTCCCAAAACATACAGACAACCAAGAGATATATGAAAAGATGCTAACTTCACTAATTATAAGGGAAATGCAACTCAAATCCAGGAGATACCACCTCACACCTGCTGGATTGGCTATTATTAATAAGACAAGTAATAACAAGTGTTGGAGAGGTTGTGAGGAAAAAGCTACCCTCATATACTGCTGGTAGGAATGTAAATTTATACAGCCAGTATGAAGAACAGTATAGAGGTTCCTCAAAATTCAAGAATAGAATTACCATATGTTCCAGCAATTCTTCTTCTGGGTATCTACCCCTCAAAAATCTGAAAACATTGATCTGTAAAGATATACAAAGGATGTCTGGAAAGTCTCCAGCCACGTAATATGAAAAAGAGAGACATTTATGGTTGGATTTCTTTCCAAACAGCCTTCATATGTACCCCTATGTTCATCACAGCATTATTCATGGTGGCCAAGACATGGAAACCACCGAAGTGTCCTTCAATGGATGATTAAATGAAGATGTGGTACATATACACAATGGAATATTACATGGCCATAAGAAAAGATGAAATCCTAACATTTACAACATGGATGGACTCTGAGATTATCATACTAAGTGAAATGTCAGACAGAAAAAGTAGAAAACCGTATGATTTCATTCAGATGTGGGATATAAAAATGAAAGCAACAAACAAGGCAAAAACTCAGACACAAATGAACAGTTTAGAGGTTATCAGAGGGGAAGTTTTCTATAAACGGTAAAGGGGAGCAAATATATGCTGAAGGAGATTTGATTTCAGGTGTTGAACATACAATGCAATATATAGATTCTGTATTATAGAACTGAACACTTGAAACCCGTATTTTTAACCAACATCACCCAATAAATATAATTTTTTTTAATTTAAAAATACAAAAGAAAAAAACATAAATCTATTCTTAAAAATGTGAATCTGGTGAACACATACTGTAACATGTAGGCTAAGTACTGTAGAATTGTACACCTGGAACCTATATAATTGTTACTACCAATGTCTCCCCAATAAATTTAAAAATAAAAAATGTATTATCTTACATTTCAAAACAAATTCCCATTTGGCATGTTTTCTTTGGGGTTTTATTTTGTTTTGAACTCTTACTTGTGTTTCATCTCTGAGTAAAAATATATGCCTTTTAGTTTTATTAGTTTAGCTTTATTTATTTATTTATTTATTTTCAGGTACAGCTGTGCCTGAAGTTATTTTAAGCTGTAAATTTTATATCTATTAAACAAAGACAAATAACTACTTTAAGGAGGGAACTGTTTTGAGACTTAATTGGAATAATGCTTATCCTTAAATAAATGCCTCACATATAAACTCCAAATATACTGCTGGCTACTACCATTAAAATCTAGTTATTATTACATAAGGAAGAGTAAGGATATTGTCTGTTTCTTCTAATGCTTCCTATGCATGATTGAGGGAAAAATATTTAACTTCTCCTTGCTATATGAAGATCTAAAAATAAAAACATGTCAGTTTCTATAACCAATCAAGCTATAATTTGATTTAGTTCAATTAAAATATCTGATGTTTCTGGTCATTTTATTAGGGCAAGATGCATGCCATAAAAATATTCAGTATGCCATAAAAAAAGGACGTATACATTTATAAAGTATAACAGATATCAAAAACTCAATTATTAAATATGTACAATACGCTATTTTTGTATTGCCATATACCAAGGGTAACAACTCAATGACTAAACTGTGGCAAGAAGTTTTCTCAGAAGATCTGTTAAACTCATGGAAGCAAGTATCTTTAAATACTACCTTTAAAATATTTCCTGATAGAATGGCCCACAGAGTGGCCTTTTTAATCTTTAAGTTACATCTTCCATTTTTATTTTTCTCAGTAATATAACTATATCCATCCATACAACTTCAAAGACAGTGTTCCTTTCCTTTTAACATGCTCTAAGTCAAAGTTAAGGGAATGCATCTTTATAACTGCAAATGAAGTTAACAGAAATACTTCGTAAATTCCCTCAGGGGAAAACTTGAAAAATAAAAACAAAATAGAGGCTAAGAACGCAACTCATACATTACAGGTTTCAGATCCCACTATGGGAAGTTCACCTCTAGTGGAAGAAAGGAAGGGAGAGAGGGAGGAAGGAAGCAAGCAAGCAAGGAATATTGTTGAATTCTGAATACAAAAAAAAAAAAAAATCTTTAAGCTAGAAAATGTTGCCTTTTGATCCTCAGTTCTACCCACCCCACACAGCATTACTCTACTTTTGTTTTCCTCACTTAGGAGCAAAGTTTTCTGTAAATAACACAAAGTGATAAGCAGTGATGATGGCCAATTCTTGAACATTAGTTTGTCTACACCCTGAGGTGGCATTCAGCACATTAAAAAATGCATCCAATTTTATTATAAATTTTTTAAATTATAAACACACCGTAAAATATATGTGTTTATCTCTGGACATTGGACAGAATCTATTCCAGGGATGTATTTAAGAATACAAGAAAGTCCAATGGAAGAACATTTAATATACTTATTTTCCAGTATTTTCCCATTGTTTCCTTTCGTCATTTTAAAGTGAAAATGTGTTACATGAAATAACGTGTATGTCATATACATAAATAACCCGTTCTGCACCAACCACGTGTCACACTCTGAGGTACTAAATACCACCACCAACAGCGGACAGGAAGGGGCGGAGCGCCAGCGGCTGCCAGAGCCTGCGCAACGCCGCGGAGGTCGCGGCCACTGGCCGGGGCGCGAGTGAGTGCGGAGGTCGCCTAGAGCCCCGGCCTCCGTACAGGGGGCCTGCGGGACCTGTGGTCACCCTCGGCACCAGGCACTGGGCGAGAGGCAACACCGGGTCCATGGCCATCGCAGCGACCCCCTTTTCCTTGGCCCTCGGCGTGTCGAGCCCGGCAGTGGCCCCCAGCCCGTACGGGGCATTCTGCAAGGGGCTCTCCCGCACCCTGCTGGCTTTCTTCGAGCTGGCCTGGCAGCTGCGCATGAATTTCCCGTATTTCTACGTCGCGGGCTCCGTCATCCTCAACATCCGCTTGCAGGTACACATTTAGAACCTCCCGGGCCAGGACAATGGCGCACTCTCAGGAGGCCCGGCGGCGAAGCACAACTGCGGCGAGAACCTCGTCGGTCTCGCGAGAGTTCCTGGGCGCCCCGCGGCTGCGCCCTCTGCTCTCCGCTCCCGCGGCGGCCGCGGCCTTCTGCCGTGACTAGAAAAAGGAAGCGGATTTTCCAGAAAGAGAAAAAAATTTAATCCAGGCCCACGACAGTATTTGAGGAGCTGTGCATCCTTAAAACAAAAAACAGGCCCAACAGCCTGCATTATTAAAAAATAAAAATAAAATTTTCAGGGAAAAATTTTAATGTACAACCTTCTGGTACAAATTAATAAAAACAAAATCATAAATTTTGAGAATATTGGATTGAATTATATACAAGACATTGAAATAGAAGTTGAAGATCTTAAGGATACGAAGTGGAAGGCATATGTTTTTTTATTCCACCAATGACAAATACTAAGTGGGGGGAAAAAAAAAACTATACTGGAAAAGCAACCTTCTAAATACCAAACAACGAAAAATGCTGCAGGATTTTGAACAGGCTTGGACTATAAGAAAGTGAACTCTTAATTTCAGTGTCCCTGTGAGTAAGTCAAGACCTTGGAGCCAAAGTGAAGGAAATCCAATTTTAGCACAAAGCTTGGCTTATTAATGAGTAACATTTAAATAATCATACTAATGTCATGCTGTCTGGTCATTTTTTTTTTTTTTAAGAATTATGGTTACAAAGTGGAAATGCGAATGTTACCAGCCTTGATAATGTAGAAGAGTTTTAAAGTGTTGAAGGGGAGGGGAAGATAAATGGACTGGTAGTGGTGTCCTTATAAAGTTGGAAGATGCAATCTGTTGTTGACGAAAAGGGGTATTTAAAAAGTAGCTGTAAAGTTGCTAAAGTAGCAATATAACTATATTAAAGAGGGAGGGGAGTAGAGAACAGCAAAAAGTCAACAAAAAATGCCCAAAGGTAGAGTCAGTGGAATGTCTCAAAAAGAAAACAGACTGCCTGATGTGTTTGAATGTAGAGATTTTTAGTTTTTCAGAGATGAATTAGTGATCTGTAGGTTGTGTTTTGTTTGTTTTTTAATTACCGTATTTTCCGGCGTATAAGACGACCCCCTAATTTTACAGTTAAAACAGGTTTAGGCCTATATTCGCTGTATAAGACTACAGCCTCGGGGGGTAGTCTTATACAGCGAATATAGGCCTAAACCTATGTTTTAACTGTAAAATTAGGGGTCGTCTTATACGCCCGGTCGTCTTATACGCTGGAAAATACGGTAAGAAAACAAAGTTGAAGCAATTACGAACCCCAGGGAAAATAAAAGTTGTTCAATAACAATACTGCAAACATCAACTGAGTAACACTAGCCTCATAAAGACAGCCATAATTAAGTAAAGACTGAATACAGATAAAACAAGAAATAACCATGTTATATTGGGAGGTGGAGAGGAGAGTGGTATGTGTAATGGGGGAGATTCATTCGTGATCTAATAGAGAAGACTCAAAAAAAAAAGAACTGAACATGTTATTCAGAAATCAAAATAGTACAAAATAGCTAGGAGTTAAAAGTGGTTGGAGAAAACAATTGAATGGCTAGAGAAAAGGAGTGTTTTACATTACCAATGTAACAGTATTTTTTTTAATTTCTAACTACATCTTTGATTAAAAATTAAATAAATTTTATTTTTTAAATTGCTCAGGTAATTGAAATGTACACCACCGGTTAAGAGCCACCACAGTAAAATAATTGAGTTTTTAAATCAGGCAGATCTCTGTTAAAATACAAACTGTAATTGTGTGATCTTAGTCCATTCATCTGCTTACACTGGTGTTTCCTCAACTATTAAGTGAGGATAAAACACCCACCTTGAAAGGTCAGTCTGAGAATTAAAAGTAAGCCTGCTTTAGTACTTGATATATACATAATAAACAGTATTTCTTTTAACAAAACACCATTAACATGAATAAAACTTAAAACTCACTTATACGGAATACCAGCTTTTCCAGTGGAGATTTCAGGCCTAATGGAGATACGTAAGATACCGACCCTATGGGTGTGGGGAAGACCCTCCAAGAATTTAGGTGACTCAGAGCCAAAAGGCCATTATTTGCCAAAGTAAAGATTTAAACTATTTGTAGTAGTCTATATTTTTATTAATTGTGTCCAACAAATAAATATATTCTAGGATTGTAAATAAGCACCCACCCCCTCCACACCATGTCTCACTTTGGGTAATTGTTCTTCCCACCCTTTAGTCCTCATCTCAGGCCAAACCATTGAGCACATCCTCCTCTCATGGTTACTTTCCCAGTGTTTTAAGGCTACTCTTAGATGTCACTTTTTCCATTAAGTTTTTCCCAGATTCCTCTGACCAAATTAGAATTTATTTCTTTTGCTTTCTCTGAAGACTGTGTTAATAGGAATGCGAGGACAGCTCAGCAGGTTGAGTGCTTGCAACCATGTGATCTGGGGATCGAGTCCTGGCCCGGCCCGGCCCATACAAACTCGTGTGCTGGACTGCGGCAGAACTGGCGACCACTGAGTCCTGTGGTGAAGGTTCTTGCCTCCCATGAGGGCGGCTACCAGTTCAGGTCCTGCCGCACTCGGCCCCACATCCACCGACCTGTGTGGAATGAAACCATGTCACGATGTACAACTACGGAGACTGCTCTGGGCCCTCTACCCTTCTTTCTTACCTTCTCCCAATAAAATATTTTAGGGGTGTTTCCAAAATGGTGGCTGCGATGGATGTGGATACCCCACTGGCACCAACAGCGGCGCGGGCAAGAAGCGCTTTGAAGTGAAAAAGTGGAATGCAGTAGCCCTGTGGGCCTGGGACGTTGTGGTTGATAACTGCCATCTGCAGGAACCACATTATGGATCTTTGCATAGAATGTCAAGCTAACCAGGCGTCTGCTACTTCTGGAGAGTGCACGGTTGCATGGGGAGTTTGTAACCATGCTTTTCACTTCCACTGTATCTCTCACTGGCTCAAAACACGGCAAGTGTGTCCGCTGGACAACAGAGAGTGGGAATTCCAAAAGTATGAGCACTAGGAAAAGAATTCTTCCATCAAGTTCAAATGTTCTGTTATTGATTTAATGACTTGCTCTCCTGTTACTTAACTATAAGTTAGATAGAACTGTGTCTTTTCTGCTTTGTCTTTAGTTTGCTCTTCCTGCAGTCATATTGTATTCTTTGTCAAATAAAATCTAGTTGGATCCTAAAAAAAAAAAATATTTTAAAAATAAAGACTGTGTTAAGACCAACTTATGCCATTTTCATAGGTTGCTTTATTATGGTTAATTATGTATTGATAATCATATTTTTTAATATCCAAAAAGACAAGTTGCCTTTTCTTGATAATTATATATTGCTGATGTATAATTGATAGTTATATATTGCTTGATAATTATATATAGAGTATAGGAACTAAAATAGTTTACTCTAAAATATCAGAAATGTAATTTGGTCAATGAAATCATTCACTAATGCCAAAGGAATTACAAATGCTAGATGTCACTATTCCCTAGAGGCAGTAATGACTTAATTTGTAAGGTAAAAGAATGAGTGCCTTTAGCTCTGGAATGGATGAGATACGGAAATGCTCCATTTGTGTGCCTAAATGAACATGTGCCTTCAACCTGTTTTCTTCAAATCACTCCTGAAGACACTTAGGGCACCTTGGCAGATTTATTGTTTATCATTTCTGCAACTAGACTGGAAGCTCTGTGAAGAGAGAGATTATATCCTACCAATTTTACAGTCTTGAGTATCAGCAAATATATAGTAAGAACTGAATGAAAGCTCCATGATTTAACATTTATTCTTCACAATTGCTCTTAACCCTAGATGTGTATTTTTCTTCCCACTTACTACAACTCAATGAAGTTTCCCAGAGGAGAAAACAATACTTTTGCTCTGACTTAACCACTTATTCTAATTTACAAGTAATTTTACTGCTCTTGGCATCCTTTCAGGTAACATACACAAAGCCAACGATTGTTTTTGCTCATTGCTTTATTCCCAGCCTAGAGCATTACCTAATGCAAAGTAGGTAATAAATATTATTGAATGAATGCCAAATTAGTTGTTTTTTCTACAAAGAGTCATTAGTAAATAAAGGAAATAGAAGTATTTACCCCTGATGTTAAGGTAACATACATTATTGCCCATAAATTGAGCTTTGTCAGAGGTGGCATAATGCTGATTAAAAAAAAAAAAGTCTTGGTTATGAAGTGTAACATAAAAATGATGGGAAGTGTGGCTCTTAAAGCTTATAAAAGGGAAATGGTGATCATAGTAACATATAACTTAAGGGTTTGAGAACAAGAGCAAGTGTGATTACTTATTTAAAAGAGTATACCATCACTAACAGCATTTTTTAAATTTTATCAAGTTTTTAATACCAGAACTATGAAAAGTTATTTATATATGTGATCTTCCTAATTCCCATGTGTACCCTATGAGGAAGGAAAACATTTTCATCATTTTTCAGATAAGGAAACTCAGATTTAAAGAGGTTCATTAACTCCCAAGGTGATAGTCACTGGCTACAGTTGAATCACAAGTTTATCCCTAAAGATACATTTGATGGAGGATTCAACTTTTTTTAATGTTTAGGTAATTCTGAATAATACTGTTTGTTTTTTCAAATTTTAAAACAGAAGTAGTTGATAATATCTTTTTAAGATTGACATTTTTTTTTTTTTATCTTTTCACATTTATAGAGAGAAATTATCTTTTTGTCTTCAGTGCATAGTTATTTCTATTTTACTTTTGACAGATAGAGAGAGAGACAGAGACAGAGACAGCTAGAGAACCGAACTGTGGGAACTCCCCAGTTCAGCATGTGGGTCCTGCCTGGGCCGGAGCCGGGATTCGATCCTCGGTCCTCG
>PVKE010049476.1:0-11254 GCA_004027555.1 Craseonycteris thonglongyai | reverse complement strand
GTGCATAGTTATTTCTATTTTACTTTTTGACAGATAGAGAGAGAGACAGAGACAGAGACAGTTAGAGAACCAAACTGTGGGAACTCCCCAGTTCAGCACGTGGGTCCTGCCTGGGCCGGAGCCGGGATTCGATCCTCGGTCCTCATGGCCTCAAAGCGAGCGCTCAACCCGCTGAGCCGTCCCGGCTTTCCCCTTAAAGTTATTTTAGAGTGTACCTTTTGTACTTATAGAAAAAAAAGTCTTCTGTAAAGCAGTATGCCATGATAGGCCTGCAACAGCCTCATATATCTTATGTTTACCATGTCTCTTGATTGCATTATTTTCTCTTCTGCTTGATTTAATCTTGTATTGTTTTATACAATAACATGCTGTACATACTCATAGCCTAGGAGCAATAGGTTATATACCATATAGCCTAGGTGTAGAGTAGACTGTACCATCTAGGTTTGTGTAAGTGCACTCTATGATGTCCGCATAATGACAAAATTACCTGCCAATTAATTTCTTAGAAAGTATTCCTATTAAGTGGTACATGACTATATATATTTCTTATAATCACCATATTGAAAAAAACAAAAGACAACCTATAAATGATGAAGATATTTTTAAATGATATACTTGATAAGGTGTTAATATTCAAAATACAGTGATACCCTGGAATGTGAATGCCCTAACACTCGAAAAACTTGGAATATGAACCAAAAAATCAAGCAAATTTTGTCCTTGGAATCCAAACACTGCTTTGGAATCCCAACACCAACACACTGTTCACATGGGAAGTATTGACTGTACAGCCCTAACTTTATCCAAATGCCCACACGTCTTGGAACTTGAATGTTTTATAACTTGAACAGGGTTCTGGAAAGGGTTAAGTTCACATTCCAAGGCATCACTGTATATAAGGAACTCATACAACTAAATAACAACAACAAATAACCCAATTATCTGACTAAAAAGTAGACAAAGGACCTGAGTAGGTATTTTTCCAAAGAAGACATACAAACGGCTAACAGGTACATCACTAATCATCAGGGAAATGCAAATCAAAATTATAAGGAGATATCTCACACCTGCATTGATGGCTTTTCTCAAAAAGATGAGGTAACAAATGACAAAGATGTGGAGAAAAGGGAACCTTGAGGACTGTTGGTGGGACAGTAAACTAGTGCAGCCACTATGGAAACATTATGAAGTTTCCACAGAAAATTAAAAACCTAAAGTACCATATGATCCAGAAATTCTACTTCTGTGTACATATAGATCCAAAGGAAACAAAATTAGTATCTTGTAGATATCTGCACTCCCATATTCATTGCAGCATTATTCATAATAGCCAAGATATGGAACCTAATCGTCCCTCCATAGATGAGTAGATAAAGAAGATGTGGTATAAAAATAGAATGGAATATTATTCAGACAAGAGAAAGAAAGGAATCCTGCTATTTGTGAAAACATATATGAACCTGGAGGACATTATGCTAAGTGCAGTAAGTCAGACAGAGAAACATAAATACCATATGATCTCATTTCTATGAGAATCTGAAAAAAAAAATGAGAAAAGGTTGAACTCATAGGAAGAGAATGAAGAATGGTGGCCCTACAGACTGGGATATGGAAAATGGAGAGATGCTACTCAAAGCATACAGGTCGTCAGTTATAAGAAGAATAAATTCTGCAGATCAAATGTATAGCATTATGACCATAGTTAACACTTAATTGTATACAGTACTTATAATTTTCTAAGAGAGTAGATCTTAAGCATTCTCACCACAAAAAATGGTTAAATGTAAGGTGACTGATCAAGAACTAATTTGAGAAAACACAAATTGTCAGTATCAATTCTTATAGACATAAAAAATAATAAAAATATATTATGAACATTATCCCAATAAATTTGAAAATTTAAGCAAGCAATATAGAAAAACTTTTTGAAAAGCACAGCTAACAAAATTAACCAAAAAAATGGAAAAACTAAATTATTCTATACTGATTAGTAATTGAATTTGTATTAAAATTAATTAAAAGCAATAAAGCTTTTAGAAATACAAAGAATAGTAATCATGATTATTTAATAATCACCTGTTAAGTACATTAAATACACTTTCTTACTCATCATAACAACCCTGTAAGTTAGGTGTGATAATACTAATTTTATTAATAAAGAAAGCTAGAGATTTATGAGAAGTCACAATCCCGGTGACAGAAAATGTATTTAGAACTAGACATATCAGGTGTGTGTGTAATGTGTGTGTTTATAAGAGAGAAATGAGGGGGATGGGAGAGGGAAGAGATTAAAGATTGCTATTACATTCTTGGGAAATGTTTCTAAGCCATCCATCTGTTTACGTAGTTGGACAGTGGCAATGAATATTCATTAAAAATGGTGTGTGTGACTTATAAGCATAATGATGGATATATCTAACCAGCACATTTTAGATTTCCAAGATATCCAAGATTAAACAATGTGAGTTCACTGTCCTTGTTTCTAATCTTTAAGCTCATAAACACCATGATGTGGGTATGATAGTATCACAAATTTGTTAGTCATAAAGTTTGATAAGGTCTTTAGCCATACTCATACCATGGGTAACAGTAGTTGGCTGTTACCTGCACAACAGATGGCATTTTCATTGCCTCTTTAGGTAATATTGGCTAATAAATGATCATTTAAAAAAGTAACAATATGTGAGACCTCTGACAATGTATCGATTTCAACATTTGTCAACAAACTACATAGTTTATTGAAAGGTGTAGAAAACTAATTTTTGAAAATAGAATGAACATTTTCATATGGGATCAGTACTGTTGACAGAACATTCATTTTATAATTGATATTCATAAATTTATATTAATTCAAAATATTGAATTTCAGGGGAAGCCAGGATGGCTCAGTGGGTTAAGCGCTCACTTTGCAGCGCCGGGGACCAAGGATCGAATCCCGGCCCATGTGGAACCATATGCTGAACTGGGAGCTCCCCCAGTTCAGTTCTCTCTCTGTACCTCTCTCTTTCTCTCTCTCTCTCTCTCTCTCTCTGTCAAAAATAAATAAAAATATATTAAAGTCACCACTTCATTTGAAAAAAAAAAATATATATATATATATTGAATTTCAAAAAACATTGTAGGGATCAAATAAGGTATGTAATATAAATTTCATCAGTGCTCGTGCATTTCCTTTTTAACCTATATTTATTACATACTTATGTAATTAAAATATGCATAAATACATAAAAACTCTGATGTAATAAATTTGAAAATCATAAAACAACTAGAAAAATTGCATTGTCAAATGAAGCCCTGTTTCTAATATTGTGAGATGAATTGAGGTTTTCATTAAAATAGGATCTGGAAAATAAATAAATACACACAGAATGTGCTTTGATAATAATGTAATATCTGATGCAACAGACAATGGACAAATTTGATTTATTAGAAAGAAAACTTTCATGGGCCTATTTAATTTACATTTGTTTGGTGATATTTTTCCCTGTCTGTGCTAAAAGTAATGGTAAAATAATCCAGGCAACTCCAGCAATTTTCCTTTTACTACACACTATAAATAAGTTTTGTTTAATGTAAAATGTCAGCTCTTTGAGGCAATGCTTATTAATTAGGAATAGGCTAAGGATGAGATTAAAAAGTAGCCTTTGGAGTCACACTGTCTGGGTGAAAATCCAAATGCCTCCTATGACTAGTTGTTTGATCAAGTTACTTAAACTTTTCTAAGCCTCAGTTTCTTCAGCTAAAATCTGGACAAAATATTTGGCATACAGTAAGGGCCCAATAAATAATGCCTACTGTTAGAAATAAGTTTTAAAAAAGAAATTAATGAATATGGAGGAAAGCAACTTTAAAACTTAAAAGTAATACTTTGATTAAAAATAATAGTTTTGTGTTTAATCTTAGTTTAGACTCTGGCCTCCTGACTCCCTTTACATAATAGATTGTAAATAATTTTCCAGCCTCCTATCTTACACGTGCATCTAAGGTTTATTCTCTGTATTGTCTTTGGGTTATCTTTCAAAGATACAAATCTCAAATGTTAAATTCTCTGCTTAAAAGCCTTTGATAGCTTTCTATCCTTTACAGAATCAATTATAGCCTTCTTTGTGTATTAAATGAAAACTTCTACCATGTGGATGCAATCTGTTGTTCAGTCTTGCCCTTGAGAAATAATTCTTCATACCCTATAGTGGCAGCCACACAATTATACCACTTGCCCCAAATCTGCTGTGCTAGTTCCCTTGCCGGGTGAGTCTTTCACCATCTTCCCAGTTTTCTGAGAGCAAATGTCTTATTCATCTTTCAAGATCTAACATAAGCAGCAGTGAAGGTCAACTAACTCCAAGACAAACTGAGAAGTTAAGTCTCCTTGGCTTCATTCAATTTGTGAACATCTTGAATTAATTTTGATGATTATTATAACTATTATGTTTTACTTGTGTATAATGTATTTACAGTATATGGCAGCACACAATGAAAATTATAGGGGCATCAGATTTCTATAGTCACTGTTTAGCTACTGATTTTGACTATGTGACCTTTCAAAAAAATTTAATCTAATGTTCAACACTACCTTCCATAAAATGGGACAATATAAAATACATGCATCTGTCTTCTTTCCAGGGCTTTTCTGGGATTAAATGAGATAGAATATTGCCCATGTGCAATTCCAAATTCTCTATCACCCCTAGAACTTTGCATATGCTTCTCAGGGAGCATTATCCTTCTTCTCTTTACCTCTCTTATTTTTGTTAGGAATTAACTCAAGGGGCAACTCCTCTAGTCCTGCAGCTTTTCAGTCTGAATTAGGTGCCCTGTTCAAGTCACCCTCTAGATTGTGGTGCTCGTTCCACAGGGATGCTTATGAACAGCAGTGTGAGCCTCTCCTCTCCTGGCCAGGGGAAGGGATCCTGGCTTCCTGTCCTTGCATTCCCAGTCTCTGGCCCTAAGTAGACACTTGGGCTTCCAGAATGTCATGAGTTTCTTGAACACTAGGGGTGGACTTTATTTGTTTTTATATTCACCGGACTTAGCACACTATCTGGCTCACAGGGTGTTTGCTTAACAACAGAATAAATCTTTGGTAAACAGTGGCAGATAAGCCTTTACAAATTTTCTCCCTGTGCCCATTAGTGGCATTTGCCTCATGGTTGGAATTTGAGTTAAAAACTTTAGTCTTACCTGCCCTTCTCTCCCCCACCCCTCCATAGGCGTTTCACTTTACCTCCTTACCAAAAGAGAGTTTCTATATCCTTACAGTAAAAAATTTCCCCCAAAGTAAAAGAAATTGTGTAAGAAATACAATAGGGGAAGTCTTAGGCAGGCATTGAGTTGACTCTACTATCATTGTTCAGAAGGAAAAGATTCTTTCCTAACTATTTAGGAGAAAACATCCTTAATCTGGAGAAGCTATTATGTAATGTGCTATTCAGCCCAGAGAGATTATTTGAATTCTAATAGGGATTTTATGGAAACTTAATTCAAAGGAATGACTTTTCCAGGAAGAGTTACCCCATATCTTGGAAGAACAAAGGGAGGGTGCTTGTGGCCTCATAAAATTTGCCAAAGTCTGTCCCCAATCTGCCAATGAATGAGATGATGGCTGTGTCTCTGGGTGGGAAGGCTGCATTCTGGTCAGTTCTCTAAGAAGCTGTTTGGAGAAACTCATAAATATTTTATGGGTTTGAGCACATTTACTTTTACATCAACAACATGAAGACTTTATATACCCATTTATCCGATGAACAAACTAAAATACATGGATTACTTCCCCACCTAGTAGAGTGGAAGAATCAGACCAGCTCTCAGGCCTTCTGGCTCCAGAGGAAGGACTCTGAAAAAGACTGGCAGAGTTTCCATTCAACGATGGCTCATCATGTGCCAAGGACTGGGTAAGATATTGGGCACATGGCATAGCATTTCATTTAATATTTAAAACAAATCATGAGTGGGGAAACCAGGATGGCTCAGTGGGTAAAATGCTCGCTTGGCAGCCCCAGGGACTGAGGATTGAATCCTGGTCCTGTCCCGTGGAGACCCATATGCTGAACTGGGGTGTGCCTCCCATGCAGGAGGTCCCCAGTTCAATTCTCTTCCCCAATTCCCCCACTACACACACTCACACTTGACCCCTGGCTTGTGGGGGCATGTCTCCCATGTGGGAGGTCCCCAGCCCAGTTCCTGCCCTGAGCAGACCCCTCACACCTGTGTGGAATGAAACCAGGTTGAAAACTGGTGACACAACTGTGGAGACTGCTCTGGGCCCTCCCTCTTCTCTCTGTCACTCTATCTCTGTGAAAAATAATAAAATAAATTTTTTTAAAAATCATGAGCAAGGTACTATAATTTTCTCCATCAAACAGTTGAGGAAACGGAGGTCTAGAGGAGGTTAAGTAGCATGCTCGAAACCTTAAGTTGGATTCACCGTATTTTTCTGTATATAAGATGATACTTTTGTCTAAACTTGTTAGACCAAAAATTGGGATCTTATACATGGGAGTAACCCACGTATTGACTTCTTAATGTTGAGTTAGAAAAGTAGGAGTTGTCTTATATGTGACAGCATCTTATACACGGAAAAATATGGTAAATTTTTCTGCTAAAAGAGCCAAATGTCTGATGGGGAAAACTAAGAACTCAAGAACTAAACAAATAGTACCACAAACAGCATCTCAACAGGAGACTATATATATTTTGAAACTTGTTTAAGCAATTCTTAAACAAAGAAGATAGAATGAATAAGCTTATTACTCTTGGTCACAATTTTTATTTTGGGTTTTTTTTTTATGGATATAACATTAAAATAATTAGAAAGTAATTATTTTCAGTAATAGAATTAAAACTCAAAAATGTGTCAAGCATTTAGATACCAGACTGCAGGTGTAAAATGTGCATTTAAATTTACTATTGTTGGTTCTTTTCTCAAAATGAAGGCTCATTTTTCTTCTTTCCATATTCAAGAACAACTTCTATAGGCATATTATATTTACAGTTAAATTTATTTTTAGAACAGGTAGCTCCTGTGTAAGGGATGGGAAAGCAGACTTAGATACTATTTAACCTGACCTTGTATATCAATTTGTGATCTTTTGAGGAGAAAGAGACTATTCATTCCAGGCATGCAGTGAACTCTAATAAAATACTTGCAAACAACACAGAACTGTGATTTTCAGAACTACTCTAACATGTGCCTGTGTTCTTAAAGAGAGTGCTTTGCCTGATATTTTTGCAAAAAATTGAGTCTTTAGGATGATAATTGGAAGAAGTTTCCTTATGAAAATTTGCAGGTAAATGAGCTAGAAGAGATATGTCAAAATCTTCTCTAATCTCAGAGAAGATGGTTATTCCATGTGGGGAGACACTGAAAAAGCTTTCCCACCCAAATGCATGAAATTTAAGCCTTCTTTCAGCGGACAGTTTTTCCTTGTGTCAGGTCCCCCAGGATCAACTTGACTCTCAGGCTAGGGCTAATCTTTTTCCTGAGTTCCCTTACATAAATTCTAAATTATAATGAATTTAAAGTGCAGTGACTTAAAATAGTAATAAAATTCAAAAACCAATATTTACAAAATGGCCATCTTATAAATAGTAGTAGCTTAAACAGGCCTATTTAACACCTTGGTAGGCTCATTACACATCATATCCAACATATTCAAATAAAACAATAATTCTATTATCTGGTTGTATCAAAATCACTTATTAAATTGTCCTTTAAAATACCTGACTACTGACTTATGAACTAAGATAATTGCTGGGGCCCCCACATTTTCCACATAGTGGAGAATGAAGTATGAGCACCCTTCCCGCATTATACTTATAAAAATCTAGAAAATAACTTTATAATTTTGCTTTTAAAATTATTTGGCTACTATTAAACTCACAACTGATTTCTCTGCAATTATCCAGCATGTTTAAGAATACTTGTGAAATAAGAAATATTCAGCCTACAAAGCTTTTCTCAAATGTAATAAAGTTTTTATGAATACTTATTTGAAAATTATTGAAGTTGACATAATGTTACACTTTGAATATTTAATTACACTTTAATTGTAATTTTATAGTTTTCTTTTTGTATTTTGGAGTCAATTACTTTATTTTTCAGTTTTCAAATATATCCATAGGCCCATAAAAAGCTCATAGGCTCTCTAGACACTGAGGATCATAGTGCATGCCATGGACAACAGAGTCCTAGAGATGGAACCTGGGAGGAAAGAGCATTCTGGTAAGAAGTGATTCATGTAAGGAGATATATTTAATATTTCCGGATAGTGTGCTACTTCCTATACTACGTTGAAGTAAGCCATCAAGCATTCACTGCAGGGACTTACTCATGATCCAGCTCATACTAGATATCACAGATAATTAGAGAAACTAATAATAGTTTAGTTGTGAAGAAAAATACTATTCTCCTTAATGTTTTCTCTATAATAATTAAACATGTAAGATTGCTTGATAATGAATTCAGAGTTTAGGTACTTGAATGATCAACTAAAACAATAATTCTATTGTCTGGTCTTATCAAAATCAGTTATGAAATTGTCCTTTAAAATACCTGACTAGGACTTCTGAACTAAGATAGTTGCCGGGGCCCCAACATTCCCTCCACAGTGAAGGAAGAAGTATGAATGTCCTTATGAAGGCCAACTTTATTTTTACTCAGTCCCAGGGATATAGTATTGAACTGGGGTTTGGTTTCCATTCCAAAAAGAAACTGGAAACATGAAGAGAAGATTGTAACCCCAAGTGGAACAGGTACGCCTGAGTTTACTTCTCTGATGCCCATTCTGCTTGATTGCTTCAGTGGGTATGATCAATACTTTTTCTCTGAAATGAACTTTGATTTCTAAGAATAAATGGGAAGCATTCTTTGAAATAACATGGGGTATTCAACAGAGGCCTCAATAACCAAATGCTTTCTCTTCACTGTTGTTACCTAATGGGTCCTATAGTGGAAATCACATGGCTTCAGTAATACTGAGAAATTTCTGCTCTCCTGTAACTAGGCTTGAGCGACTCCCCTGACTCAATGGGAGTCACACACCACTGGGCACAATCTGGCTGCAAGGTCACTGAGCGTACTATCAGAGAGAGGATGGTGAGTCACCATTTCCCCCTCAGCTCTGCAAAGGCATGGAAAAGTCACCACTGCACTCTCCAATCCTGGAGAAATAAGCCAGTAAGCCACCTGCCTCCAGCTCCTTAGAGGTCACTTTTAAGAACATTTATGTTTAACCCATTGCTTGACATGAGTGGAAGGAGAAGACATGGCTATACAGAATTTCAGCTTACCCTGAGGAAACAGTCTTTAGATTATGTGAAATAACTAATTGCAGAGACTTAATGTTGATCTTTGATTCCTAGTATGAGGAGAAACCTAAGTACGGTAGCTTTTCTTTGGTGCAGCCCGTTTCACTAAGAATCATTTAAAGGAAGGATGAATAAAAACCTTCTATGTGAGGGATCATTTGAGCAGAGCTACTGCATATGTCTGTGCTGGCTGTACATTGCATAACTACAGTGGGATCATTTATACAAACCATGATGGGAATTGTATTTTTGGAATAATGTAAAATGGCAGTTTTACCTTCCTGTTTCTCAAATAATGAGACAATGTAACTATATTTTCCATCTTTAAATATATCCCAAAGGCTCAAGTTGAAACACTGAGAATATCAAATAGTGGTGAGATATAAATTCAAACTTGGGCCCTTGCTGTAGCTACATTGCTTTAACTTTCTATGCCTCATTCTGCTTAATTGTAAAGTAAGTATAATTGGGGAGGTTAGGAGAATTAGATTAAATGATGCAGGCAAAATACTTAGAACAGTGCTAAGCACCACAGTCAGTGACCTGATCAATGTTAACTCTTACTATTGAAGTGTTCATCTTTTGCTTACATTGTTAGAATTCTGAAACAAATAAAAAATGATCACTGCTGTATATTATGATTCTGCTTCAAGAATATTTATGGTTCTAGGAGAAAACAGTTTCTGTATATCCTTTAAAGCTGAGGACTAGGAATAGATTAATAATGCTTTTGGAGAAAATGAAAATCAGAATTTTGTGACGGTCATTAAAAATTTTTAAAAGTTTGTTGTAGGAGTTGTGACTGTTGGATATTTTCAAATGTAGTTATCACAGAAGACTCACAGAAACCCAGAAATCTTCAGATGATGATGAAAAATGATAGAAATTCCAAAAAGTAAATGTAAGCAAAACTATAAACATAATATTGTCCCTTCCCTGCCTTTTTTTCCTTTCAGGTGGCACTGAAAGCATAGCAAAGGGTCATTGAACCATTCAATAAATGTTATTGGGGTAATCAGACTTCCATAAAAAGCCACTCTTTAAGGAAGAGTGGCTCATCCCTCAAGAATGAAAGCTGAATGTGGCCAACTTTTCTTATTTGCAAAGAGAAATTTGAAATTCTATGAAAGCTCATCCCATTTTAAATACTGGTGCTAATTCAAAATTTAAAAAATACTGTCTGGCCAACACTGTGAAGCCAAACAAAATGTGTTTAAAGCTGCAGAGGGGCTTGGTCGTGTCACCAATTACTTCTTTTTAACTATTGTTTAGGACTTACTGATTTACTGTTTTATTAATCTCAAGGAAACTCCTTTATACAGAGTTTAGCCACTCTGTATACAAAGAGCTAATAGCAACAAAGAGCTAATATCAGGAGTCTGTATTTTAATAGCAAGTATAGTAAATAATAGTAACTTAACCCAATAGGATTCATTTCCAATGGGAAATAGATCAGGCCTTTACAGAGGAAATTTTTGGAGAGTTAATTGTGATGAAATGGAAAGTACTTATTCTATCCATGCATAAAACCAATCCTAGTGGACTCATTTATTTATTTTAAATCTTCATTGCTACTCTTTAGCTAATCATTAGCCAAAGTCTGAGTAACTAGTTGAATGAGTAATTTGGTTAGTTAAACAAGAGAAGGCAGAAGGAAACTCACATTTATTCAACACCTACTATCCACCTCTCCACTTAGTTCTTTATCTATATTCTCTTCCAATATCCAAAACAATTCTTTAAGGTAGTTGTAATTATTCCTTATTTTGTTGCTTAAGTTGATGTTTGGAGAGGTCATGATTAACTTCTTGAGTTATGCTCTTAAACTATGAATGTCGAGATTGCCAAATAATTCAGAAGCTGGTACAGTTAGCAATCCTTAACACACACACACACACACACACACACACACACACACACACACACACACACACACACACACACA
>PVKE010049475.1:0-11254 GCA_004027555.1 Craseonycteris thonglongyai | reverse complement strand
AATTTTGGTATATGGTGAGAGATCGCAGCACACATTCAGCCTTTTGCATGTGGTTTTCCAGTTTTCCCAGCACCATTTACTAAAGAGGCTTTCTTTTCCCCACAGTATATTTTTTGATCCTTTATCAAAAATAATCTGTCCATAAATTTGTGGGTTTATTTCTGGGTTTTCAATTCTATTCCATTGGTCCATGTGCCTGATCACACTTTATTTAATCATTGTTTAAAATTTCCCCTTATTATAGACAGTGCTATAGTAAACATCCTCATAGATGCCTTAATGAACGTATACATCTTAAAATTTTCTTGAAGGTTGTCATTTTGTTCTCTAAAATGTTATACTCCTATCAGTTTTGTACAAATTATTTCCACACCAAATGACTTTGATTTTTGCCAATCTAAGCAGTATAAAAACATTCAGAATTTTACTGATGTTTTAATTACAACTCTTTTTATTTCTAATAAAGTTGTGCCACTATATATATTTATTGGGTGTTTGCATTTTCTCTTTTGTAGATTTACCTGTTGCGTTCATTGCCTATTGCTTGAGTTACTTGTTTTCTTAATTATTTCACAGGTCTTTAAAAATATATTTGGGTAAAAATTCTTTCTGTGTTATATTTCATGACAGTATTTTCTTCTATCTATTGTTTACCTTTTGTTCTATGCGTGTGCTTAATTTTGATTTAGTCCATTTATATCAGTGTTCTTTGATGACTTACCTTTGTATCTTATATACATAAGTATTCTCTCCTTATCCTCAGCATCATGAACACATTTTCCAATATTTTCTTCTGTTTTTTAGAAGTATCAAGTCTTTCATCATTTGGGTTTTATTTTGTAAGTGACATAAGGAAAGATCTAATGATATGCACGACGCATTGAGCTAAGAGCTTTTACATGCATGATCTCAGTCATTCAAACTATCTGAAAAGTTAGCTATTCTGACACCCATCTTGCAGATGAGGAAATAAGCTGAGAGATGTAATAATTTTCCCAGGGTCCCAAAGGCCAATGCCGAGCAGCAATCTGAAATGACATCTATCTGTGGATTACACAGGTCTTTGGATACAGAGGCATCCAAATGCCTCTCCCAGAGCTCCCTGCAGGCTGAGTACGGGCTGGTCTCGCTAAGGGGAGGAATTTGGATTAGGTAGGAAAGAGCCTTTTTGCTGCAGGAACTGAAATCACTGAGCATCCCCAAAGCCCAGGAAGACAAGCACTAATGGGGCCAATGGATTTCTGAACAGGACAGAGAATTCCACCATCTCAGCAGCACTGCTTACATAAACCAGCTTTAGGCAGCAGGACTCTGTAGGATATGGGAGGGCCTTGGTGGGCATCTATCCCAGGTAGGCTATGCCCCTCGTTAGTAGGATACTGGTCCAGGCCTTGTTTGTTCCTCTTTCTGTAAAGCAGAAGGGGTTCAGGAAGCTGGGAATATAACTTTTCCTTCATTACCCATTTCTACTGTACCCCTGACAAGAGAGGCTGAGCACAGAGTAGGGGTCACAAGAGGGGCAAAGAAAGGAGGAGAGTAAAAGCTCTTCTGGTTTCGCTGCACATCTCACAGCCTCCACCTTCTCCCCCGTATGGGCTTGAAACCTGTCTCGACTGTTCCATCTCTCCCCAAAGGGCTGTGAACCACACATTTAGCAATGCAGAGAGATAGCTCCAGGCACCCTCAGCATTTATTATAAATCACGGAGACAGGAAAGATACGAGTCTCCGCCTGCAGAATCACTGAAGCAGACACGGTGGGCCTATCTTACCTGAAAACGATTTCCCTGCTTCTCTATAGCACATGGGCTTCAGGGCAAACCCAGAGGAGCCGTTCCCTCAGGCTGCATTCTCAAGTCCTGGGGAAGTTTTCTTGACATGATCCTTACATCACTTAAATGCTGGCATGATTTGACCTCCCTTGAAACCGTGTCCACTTGAAAGTAACCCCTTTATACCCCTACCCAGCAGCCCTCATGTCCTATAGTATTTTCACATTCAGGCCCACATTATAATACATTTTGTTATCTTCTACCTACAAATAGATTTTAAGTTTCTTAAGGGAAGGAGTAGTCTTTATGGTAGATCAATAGAGTATTTAATTTCCTTTTGAAGAGGTACAGGAAGAAAAACTCAATCTTCTTTTTCCTAATGAAAAGAAGTTAATCTCCAAATCAACTGATTTCTTCTCTTTCCCCCCAGAACACAGTGCAATCATTTCCCTCTAAACTGTGGCACATGTGGTTCTTGTACTTGTGATGTCCTCTCTTCAACGTCTGAGTGGATATTTAGACTCTCAGTTGTATTGATCATGTTGGCTTTGATAGTCACCCACGTAGCACATAGGATACAATGAAAGGGAGGGGAGAAGTAGGCCTCCCCATGGGGTTTACCCCCTGCGTCTCCCTCTTGGCCCCGGAGCTGACCTTGTGTGTCCTAGCTGAAGGGGAGGCTGTGCAGTGCCATTCACTGGGCAGGCCTGACCTGTAATCTGAGCCAGCCGGTGTGGCCCTCCGCGATTCAGATCAAATCCTATTATCATCAGATGGGGACGCCCTCCAGATGGCCCCACACATGCACAGATGCTGCTGGGAAGGAGTGGGGGATGCTCCTTGGGCCCAGCCCGTTAGCACATCAGCCCAGATAAGTTTACCAGACTAACTAGTGCATCCTATTGGCTCTGTCACATTTTGCTGGGCAGTTTCCTACCCAGATCGCTCAGCTTCCCTTGCCTGAACCCAAACTCACATGAGAGAGCTTGTCCCCAATTAATTTGGATTTATCAGCTATGTCTATTGATGAAATACTGGGAAAGAAAGCAATATTCTCTTTACTGTAAATTATTGAATTAAGAAAAGATTATAATGTGACACCCCCTACCTGCCTCAATGAAGACACCTTCTAGATAAATGTTGGGCTCATCGATTATTGCATTGCATTGTACATGGTCCCCTGAGGTTATAGGGCAATGCCACATCCTGAATGCCTTTGCAGGGCACAATAATTTACAGAGTTGAATGCGGAGAAGTGAATCCTTTTCAGGAAATGAGAACCTTGGTAGGAATCCAGTGGTCTGGGCCTCTCTAGCCTGTTCTCTTGGCCATGAAGCCTAGGAGGGTCTCTCTCGAATTTGCCCCTGTGTGAAGGAAGTCACAGGCAGCCTCCTGCCCCTGAGCTCTGCTGCCTCCCACCGCCACCATCCTGGTTTGCCAGACTATCCAAGTGATGACCTCTCAGCTTATGTCCCTTATACAACCTCTGAGTCTTGTGGTCCCGTCTGGGCAGAGGAAAGGTAAGACCTGTGTGCGCGGCCAGGTTGTGGAGGTCACGATTGAGGTGAGCCTCGCAGCTCATGCAGTGATGGGCGCTGCCGTACAACAGCAGCATCTCCCTGTGCCTGAGGGAGAGTCTCCAACCCTGGGGGACGGGATTTGTGTTAGAGGGAGACGCTGATGTCCCTTCAGGATTGCTTTAGGTAGGGGCTTTCCTTGCTACGATTAGAGTACATTTATTCCCCCGAACTGTATGAATGACCCTTTGGAGAAATCTAGCATAGAATGTATTTTTGAAACTGGGCAGGGGGAGACAAACTCTGCTAGGGGAATCCAGGGAGATTTCATGGGGTTCGGAAGTTTACTAATGAATTAGACTTTGTTAAAGAGAGAACAGGAAGGGTATTGCTCTTTGAGAGTGGGGAGTTAGAGATCGTACATACAGTCCCCAGAAGAGATGAAGAGTTGGGTAGGTGGTGGAGGGCAGGCTTATCTGGGGGGGGGGGCAGATGGGAATTAAAGGCAATGAGGGGACATTAGGCTCCTGTGACATGCCAAGGCTTGAATGTGACTAGGAATTTGGATTTCTGTCTATCTGTAGAAAGGAGAACACTTCTGAAACACTATAGGCTGGTTGGATTTAGAAAAACCATGTTGCACATGGGTTTTGGGCAACAGAGTTCAGGCTTAAAGAGGAGCCCAGCTGCACAGCAATGACTTCTTCAGTTACTTCTTGTTCAGATCAAAATTGTGGAAGACAATTTTTCCACGAACCAAATATGGGGGTAATGGTATCAGGATGATTTAAGTGCCAGATGCAGCTTAATTGTCACTTGCCACTCACTGATAAGATTTCCTTGTTTTGTTTTGTTTTTAAGATTTATTTTATTGTTTTTGACAGAGAGAGAGGGAGTGGAGGGGGTAGGGTCGGGGCGGGGAGAGAGAGAGAGAGTCCTAGAGAGACAGGGAGAAAGGGGAGGGCCCAGGGCAGTCTCCATAGTTGTTCGTCATCAGTTCATGACATACTTTCATTCCACACAGGTAGGTGCAGGGCCGCCTCTGGTGGGAACCGGGTGGGGGTCCTCCCTCATGAGAGGCAGAGCCTGGGCAGCAGCTGAACTGGGGCCTCCCACATGGTAAGTTCGCTCCTGTGGGAATCAAACTAGGGAGGGAAGCACACCCCAGTTCAGGATATATGGGTCCTCACAGGCCAGGGCAGAACTGGGACTCTATCCTCAAACCCTCGGGCTGCAATGTGAGTGCTCAGCCTGCTGAGCCATCCTGGTTTCCCCTGATAGGGTTTGAGTCTGCAAGCAATTGATTTATGATGGTCTCTGTGCAGTCAAGCTTCTCTGCTAATGTTAAGTGGTATTTGCAGCCACTCCCCAGTGCTAACATCACTGCCTCAGCTCCACCTCAGATCATCAGGTGTCAGATTCTCATAAGGAGCTCACAGCCTAGACCCCTCCCATGCACGGTTCACAAGGTTTGTGCTCCTATGAGAATCTAATGCCGCCACTGATCTGACAGGAGGCAGAGCTCAAGCAGTGATGTGAGTGATGGGGAGTGACTGTAAATACAGACGAAGCATCTCTCACTCTACCGCCACTCACCTCTGGCTGTGCAGCCCAGTTCCTCACAGGCCGCAGACTCTGGTGCTGGTCCATGGCCCTGGGGTTGAGGACTGCTGCTCTGGACTACCTCTTGTGCCTCCTTCTGGCCTGAGTGGGGAATACAGGCTGAGACAGGAATGGGCAAGATTTGGAGAGGCCAAGGGAACGAAATGCTGTCATTCAGTCCTTAGAAGAAAACCATCCAAGTAGCTTTTTAAAGTGCAATTGGCCAACATGTGGGTGAGCACTCTATGTAGAGATCCGTGTAAAGAGTGCTGGGGGCAGGTCAAGACCAAAGTGAAATGAATGAAGCACCCACTCTCTTGAGACCTGCCTTCCACAGAAGACACATTTATTTCTCATTCATTCATCCCACAAACACTGAACTAGTAAGTGCTAGGAAAATGGCCCTCAGAGGGAAGGAGACACAGAGAGGGAACTTGTGAAAGGGCTAGACTACCTAAATAATATCAGCAAGGCTCTAGAGGGCCGGAACAATGAGACTGACTGCGTTTGGCCTGCAAGAAGACCTTCCTTGCAGTCTTCTTGAGACAAAGAATAGCGATTGAAGGAAACAATCAGCTGATGTTTATTGAGCATCTATACTCTACTGCCTGTGTGCAGCTTGCAGAGCTTGAGTCAGTCTGTCGAATGAGCGAGCAAGTAGGCAGACACTGTTAATGCCCGCTGATGAGGGTGATAGTTGATTAAGATAGAACACTGAAAAAAAGGGAGGAGAGAGAAAAGGGGAGGAAGGATGTAAGAGACCATCAGGAGGAGTCAGTGAGGTGTGTGTGTGTATGTCTGTGGAGGAGGGGTAGACTCAGGCACCTGGAACAACCCCCTGCTTTACTGGTTCCCTAAATTCTGATGCCATGAAGACACAGAAATCATACAATGGAGGAGAAAAGCTGCAGCTCTCCTGTGAGGTACTGTGTCTCTCAGGAAAGCATTAGAGAAGTGGCAAGATGGCTTTCTGATGCTGATGTTGCATAAAGAGGCTTCCCAGGGACAGATGTGTTTAGTGTGATGTTAGCAGATGAAGAGGGACAAGGTAAAACTCTAAAGTCCCCAGTCCTCTGCTGCCTCCCAAAAGCCCACTGGCAGAAGTAGACCCAGGCAAGAAACCCACTTGACGGCAGCCCCTGCGGGCCAAGGGCCAGGTAGGAGTGGAGGGGAAGGGAGACTTCCTGGGGTCTGGGAAACTAGCTTCGCAAGTGAATACCTTGAGCTCTAACTTTTCACTTAGTCTCCAATACCCATTCACAGGGCTATCTTAAATATCCTTGGAGGGCATAGTTGCTCGGTAGCAAGGCTTTCCATCCTGTCCAGTTACCTGAATGTCTGTCGGAAGTACTTTTCTCACTTGGCTGAAGCATTATATCATCGAGGTTAGATATAGCCCTTGTTGGAACGCTCTCTGAGTCTAGTGTACATGTTTACTTTTCTCTGGAGGGCTTCCAGGACGCCCCCACACCCTGCCTCGGGGCTCTGAGGCTGGTCTATGGGAACCGTGGCTAGTGCACCAAGTAGACTGCGCTATAAGGTTTGGTTGACTACAGTGTTGCAGCCCGAGCACCTCCCACCTCCATGGGTCCCCACCCATGCACCCACAGTGTGTACCCACCCTGCATGTAAGCCCTTTGAAGTCTGGAATGTGTCCTACTCTTCACACTGGGACACCTGCAATCCTTACTTGATGTGACTATAGGCCCTTTGACAGGAAATGCATCCAAGTCCCATCTCCATGACTAAGTTTATGACAATACTTGTTACTCCCTAAGAGGAAAGACTGAAACTGAGTACACAGATAAACACCTGTGAATGCGCCGGCTGCCTACGGTTTGGAGTGAATGGGACCGTGATGGTCTGTCTGTTTTGGCCGCTGTAACAAAATCCAAGACTGGGTGGTTAAAGGACAGAAATTTATTGCTCGTAGTTGTGGAGGCTGGAGGTCTAAGATCAAGGCCCTGGCAGAGTCAGTGTCTGGTGAGGGTCTGTGTCCTGGTTCATAGGTGACCATCTTCTTGCTGGAACCTTACATGGTGGAAGGAAAAAGAGGGCTCTCCGAGTCTCTTTTATGAGGGCCCTAATTCCATTCATGAGGGCTCCACCCTCAGGACCCCACTGCCAAATCACAATGGAAATTAGGTTTCATTATGTGAGTTTTGAGGGGACATAGCATTCAGTCAATAGCAGTGATGGAATGAATCAGAAAAGAAGCAAATCTCACCTGTTTCATTGGTTTTCTAATTATAGCAAGATTTGGTCTTGCAGAATAGCCAACATAAACACAATCTCTTGCTGGCAACAAGGACTTGGTAGCTAAGAACTGGAGAACTGCCAAGGGGATTCCCTGTAGATCCACATGCCCACAACCTAGAGAACGTCAGTCTTCAAGTTGGATGCTGGGCTAGATGATCTGGTTCTCCCCATCTCCGTCAACCCGGAGAACTCAGCTTTGAAGACCACAGACATCCAACTTGGAGCAGGGAGAGGGAAAACTAAATGTAACAATATAGTAGTCCATTTCAGAAGGAAGTAAGGTTTTGTTTTTTTGTTTTTTTCTGTGAACTTCCATGGTGATTTTAGAGACATTTTATAAAAGTATTAGATTCCAAGCTCGTTTGAGAAGAAGAGAGTTGAAGTTTTCCATTGTATATTCTCACAGGCAGTGTAGTACATGGAATAAGTGCTCAGTAAATGATTTGGGGGTGACTTGTTCTGCCTTTAGTGCTGTTCAGTCTGTGGTAACTTAGGTGGGGCTGTGGCTAGGAGTTGGAAGGGAATAGGCCCTGGAATTAGATCAGCCCAAGAGCATGGGGCAGGTCCTGTGGGGAGGTTCAGAGCAGTAGACAGAAAACTTGGTACTCAATGGGTATGGGTGATTAGCAGCGAGACTGTCCTAGTGGGCAAGTTGTCCAAGGTGGGGAGCAACCTAGGAGGAAGCAAACAGTCCAAGAACGTTCCTGTGCATCAGGCTGTATTCTCAGGAACTCATGTGTATTAACAGCTGTCCTCCTCACAGCCAACCTGAGACAGGTAATACTGCTCTTTGTTTTCCTGCTGAGAAAGTAGAACCAAAGTGAAGCAGTGACATTCTCAGGTCACCCATCTGGGAACTGGTACCAGGACTCCATCCCAGGCCAGCTCCCTGGAGATCCCATGCTCTTCATAACTTCCCTCTTCCGTTTCTCTGCAGTGGGGTCCGAAGGGCAGGCAGCATAAAGCTGAGAAACCCAGCAGTGAGCTGAGTAGGCAAGGTCAGTGAGCCAGCATGGGGTTAGTCAGCAACAGGGCTGTCCCTGTGGGTGGCAGCTGGGGTCTAGAATGGCATTTCCTGGAGTGGCTGGACAGTGAGTTGACAATGAGGACTGGGATGCACACACAGACACGAGGCAAGAAGGCAGTGACTAGAATCAGGTAAGAAAGTTCCCTGGTTCAAGGACTGGTCCACTGAAGTTAGTGGTGCTGAGTCCCAGGATAATGTGAAGGACCTCTGGAACTAGCCTCTCTTGGATTGGTGTTGACCAAGTACTAGGGCAAGGCCGAATATCATTCTTAGAACAGTAAGGTGGGAACTACATGAATAAGGAAGTGGGAGAAAGCAGAAACCATCCAGCCTTATCTAATGCACAGGCTTGCTTGATTTCCTTATAGTGAATACCTTCCTTTAGGCCTATCTTGTTTTTTTCAGGCCATACAATTGGAGCGAGTGTTTATTTCCAAGGTTGTGCTATATGATGGGGAAAAGTTCTCTGGAGAAAAGTTTTGGGCCTCATTAAACAGTGGATAGAAGAGAAGAAGAGAATGGTGCAGGGAAGTCAAGAGAAAATTACAGCAGGATGATGTTTTTCTGTAGCAAAGAACCTATAATAATTTCATCTCTTGTTTGGAACATTTTTATTTTGCATATCTTATTCATATTTATGCAAAGCAATGAGTGAGGAGAGTACATTCTTAGGGCAAACTGCCCGGAAATGCATGGCTGTGTGTACATGACTTTCAGGTCATTGAGGGAAGAGGCTAGAAATCAAAATTTACTTACAGTGGAAAATTGACCAGAAGTCCCTTCTAGCCAGCCCCCTTTGCTTTTTGAACACTTTGTATTTATGGTTTTTATTTGGACAAATCAATTTGTGTCTTTTTGTGTGTAACTGGAAAAACTTAGAAATGCCTGTCCAAGGTTGTTCAGTACAAGCCCAGGTTAGGAAGCTCCCTAAACAGAATTGGAAGATTTTTTGTGAAAGAAGAAAGACAATGGTGACCAATATTTTTGAGCAGGTGGCCTTTGTAGGCCGTAGACCGTCTATTAATATAAATCTGTCTTTTTCTTTCAAGTGGCCAATGCCTTAATCCTGTCCTAACAACCGTTGATCAAACAAACTCATAGAACACAACTTAACATAGACCTTAGTGTATAATGGCTTTGTTTCCTCATTTCCTTGGCATTGACATGTAACACAGGCTTTGAGGAAAGGATGTCCTGGATGGCTGAATTTCAGACAAGGACCACAGGATGGTAGAGTGGATTGTTTAGGGCAAGCTGACTTTCCTTAAACTGTTTGAGTATCATTAACATTTCACATAAAAAGTATTTTTCTTTATAAATGTCTTCTTACCCATCTCCATGATTTTACTAAGAATGGGCACAAGAGGCTGGCTGTTTTGGAAGAACTTTGATCAACTCTGTCTTCACCAATGAACTGGGAAGCAAGGGTAGGATGGTGTTTGGGAATAGTTGTGCAGAAGGGATCTCATTAATTTTTCAGAGAGGGAGGTTTCCAAAGTTCTGTCCTATGGTATCAGTATTTGAGCCTGCAGGGTGACACGGATCCTTTGAGAGTGTTCGTCAGCTCTGATCTCTGGAGGAAATAGAGGGAAGAGAAATTGAGAGAAGGCAGAGGGATTTGGAGTTGAGGGGTGCTTAAACAACAGACATTTACTTCCTTACAGTTCTTGAGTCTGGAAGTCTGAGATCAAGTAGTCAGCAGGGTTGGTTTCTCCTGAGTCCTCTCTCCTGAGCTTGTAACTGGCCACCTTCTTCCTGTGTCTTTTTCACATGGTCTTCCTTCTATACACGTCTGTCCCCGAGTCTTTTCTTCTATGAGAACACCAGTCTTATCGAATCAGGACCTCATTTTTACTTAATCACTCCTTCAAAAGCCCTATCTCCAAATACAGACATATTCTGAGGATTAAACTTCAACCTGGGGAGGGCACACAATTCAGCTCATAAAAAGGGTGAATTTAGACGGGCTTCTGCAAGTAGGAGTCACTTTGGTTTTTCTACACACAGAGGGGGCCAGCTCTTGGTGACAGAGCATAGATACTAGACATCTAGTACTTAGACAGTAGAAATCAACCTAGGAGGAGCCCTAAGGACCATGTTTAATTCATTAGTCTTCTAAAGGAGCGGCCCATTAAAATCACCAGGAAGTTTTAAGAAACACTGATGTCTGGACTCCCACCTTTTGAAATCCCGATTCAGTTGATATGAGGTGGGAACCAGAGGAAATTTTTAAAAACTTCTCAGGAGACTTTTATATATAGCCAGTAGTCATAACCATTGATGTAATCCACCTCCTGATTTTACAGATAAAGAAGTACTAACCAGAGAGGTAGGTGACTTGTCCAAGATCAGAAAATGTGTGTGTGAGCACACAGGGTTCCTGATGAGGACCCTGTGACTCTTCTACTAGTGCATTTCTTTTCATTTCTGAAATGCTGATACTCCATCAGGTTTCTGTGGCAGATTTCGAAGTTCCTCAGCCCAGCACTGAAGCACTCTTCCTCCCAGCTGCCATGAGTGTTGGAGCTCTGGACCAGCCCTCATGCAGAGACTGGCAGACGAGAGAGTATAACGATTGGATAACTCTGAAGGGCATTCTCAGCTCCAGAACTTGCTGTAGTGACTGCATTGCAATTCATCTCCTCCCTCTGCCAAATCCTACTTCTTCCACTGGCTCACAGACGTGACTCCCAAGGACATCCCAATAAACTTCCTGTTTGCCAATCTTCACCGCAGAGTCTGCTTTCTGGGGAACCCCGCCTATGACAAGGTCTCCCTGTATTCATAGTTTTTCCATCAATACTTATTGAATACTCACCATGTTGGGTTCTGTGCTAAGTACCTGGAATATAAAGAGGACTAGAACCCAATTCCTACTTAGGCTGCTTGCCATTTACCAGGGATACCGGTGGTCAACAACTGACCCCAATGCCTTTGTTGGCTCCTGTCATAGCAGGATGATGAAAGTGGTATCGGAGCACCCAAGAAGCGGGTGCTGATGCTCTGACTGGAGCAGTCATCCCAGGCCACTCTGGGCTGTACTTCCCATCCCAACCCTTCTTTTTTTTTTTTTTTTTA
>PVKE010049474.1:0-11252 GCA_004027555.1 Craseonycteris thonglongyai | reverse complement strand
AAGGTGTGTCTTTTTTAAGCTTCCTTCCCATACTCTTTATCACTTAGTCATATACTTAACACTCCATTTTAAAGATTTATTTTTATTGTTTTTGGCAGAGAAAGAGAGAGAGAGATACAGAGACAGAGAGAAGGGGGAGGGCCCAGAACAGTCTCCATAGTTGCACATCATTGGTTTTTCCACATAGTTTCATTCCACAGGTGGGCGCGGGGCTGCACAGGGCAGGAACTGGGCCGGGGTCTCACCTCAGTGAGAACTGAACTGGAGATACTCCCCAGCTCAGCATATGGGTTCGCACAGGCCGGGGCTGGGATTCGATCCTCGGTCCCTGGGGCTGCAAAGTGAGCGCCTAACCCACTGAGCCATCCCAGCTTCCCCATTAACACTCTATTTTAATGGTCTGTTTTGAAGTTGGCTCTTTGAAGGCAAAGCTTGTATCCTCTTTAGCTCTGCAGTACCACCAGCACCTAGCAATGCTGACTCAGATTATTATTATTGCTAGGCTCAATTATTACTCTCATCTTGAGTTAAATGTAATTTTGAGGAGGAAGCCGGGATGACTCAGTGGGTTAAGGGCTCACTTTGCAGCCCCGGGGACTGAGGATCGAATCCTGGCCCCGGTCCGTGTGGACCCATATGCTGAACTGGGGAGTTCCCCCAATTCAGTTCTTTCTCTGTCTCTGTATCTCTCTCTCTCTCTCTCTTTCTCTGTGTGTGTGTCAAAACCAATAATAAATAAATAAATAAATAAAATAAAAATAATATCCCTATAAAAAAATAATAATTTAATTTTGACATTTTCACAAATTTATTTCTTTGCTCTGATATCTCTCCCTGCCCTTCTTAATTAGGGAATAAAATGCTACTTTGGTTGAATGTTTTACTCCCACTTTCTTTGGCATATTCTGATGCCTAGTACAGTGCTGATCTCTATTTTTCTTGATGAAACAGCATCAATTTTGTAAGTCTCCTAAAAGGGAACGTTTCTCCTATTTAGGAAACCACTCGCGTCCAAACGGTAGGTGGCGCTGTAAGCGAGGTACAAAGATGTGCAGAACCATTATCCTGTGCTTGGCTGTGTGTGGGGAAAGAAGCCTTTCCATTTTCACAACAGCTATTTCCTCTCACCTGAAGTGTTGCTGTGATTATTGATCAGGACTGGGAAGAATCTGCAAATTCCAGCGTGAGAGCTGAGAAATGTTTACATGTGTTTTACTCACCCAGCCAGGAAAACAAGCACTATTGAGAAGCAGTATGTTTGGGATAGAATAAGCCTAATCTTCTCTCATAACAATGCTTTCTGAATCCATTAGAGGTAGAAAAGCCACAGATCACCCTCATGAAGTATATGAATAACCTCTCCTGCTTTCGGTCATCAATACCTCCCTGGCCCCCCCAGTTTTCAGCCACAGCCTATTAAGCAACCTTAGGGCTTACGGACACAGCCTCAGACCAGAGGCTCCAATCTCTAATGGTCACTTTGCACAGAAGGCTGTTTGGGAATAGGAAGGCTGCTGTCTCTCCCTGGGGGTGAGCCGCTAATTCTTTGGGGGTGCCTGGGTGATCTGTCTGTGACAGCCATCACCCACTGACCTCTTGCAATGAGTCGTTTTATCTGGCTGCGTTGGTCCTCAAGGCTCCAGGCACATCCATCTTGAGTCCAAGAAAATGGGACTCTTACTTCTTTGAGATCTAGCTCAAAAGCCACTTTTTCCAACAAAACCATCCCAGAAGCCTCTCCTATGATAGGAAGTCACCTTTGGTCAATGTTGGTAGGTGCTAAGCCTTGTGTTAGGCTGTTTCACACACTTTAAGTGATTTAATCATTGCAATACGATGTGCACATTATTGCCATCCCATTTTCACAGAGGAAACTGAGGCTCTCCATGATTTAAGGTAACTTGTCTTATGACCCACAGTGACAAAATGGTAGAGCTGAAACTAGGACCCTGGTTGGCCAGCATCTTATTCTCATACACGTCTAATGCATTGCTTCCTTGTCTGTTCCCACAGTCTTTGACATTTACTTCTGTAGTGGGCTTTGTTACATAGATCCCTCAGTGTCCCCTCTGCCTTAGCACAATTGATAGCTTCTCATATGCTTTCCGTTTATCCTCGTCCAAATGCGTGGCAGCTCTCTGAAAAATTAGAAGCCTTCGAGACCTGCCCTCTGTGTTGGATGCCTTTCTTTACAGTCTCTGTGGGGTTGTGTCCTGACCCTTAACTGGAACCCTCAACACCCTCTCACCTTCTTTCTTTTTTCCCAATCCATTCTTGCTCTCTCAAGGCATAAAATAAATGACTGTGTCATTTATCCTTGGCAATAAATCAACTGTTTATGCTTCAGCCCCAAACGTGTTTTAGCTCAAAGAAATTCTCAAATTCTTTCTGTTGTGAAAAATGCTAACAGCTCGACAGGTGCAGGCTTCAGAACACGGGGTGGCGCTGTGCCTCTTCAACTAGGACGGCAGATGACAGTGCTTAGAGTCCCTCTGCTTCAACACCGCTGAGACCCTAGAATGTCCTGCCTCATCTGTTCACCTTATCAGCACAGACATTCCTATTGGGATGCAGGAGAATCACTGACATGTCAGCATCCTTCCTGTGCCCTCGATGCAGTGAATGATGCCCCATGTCCCTCCTGTCCTTTCCATGGAGCTTTCAGCTGTCTTCAATATGCCTTTCCGGCCCTAAAAAAAAATCCACCAATTTCATGCTGATAATTTTTAATTTTGTGAAGATTGGAGCCGCATTTACCACTTCTCTCTCCTTCTCTGTTTTCCTTTCTTCTTGTAAATTTTTTTTAATTTTGCCCCAAAGTCCTAAAGGCCATTGGTGCATTTCTAACTTTTGCCCCATTCCCCATTAGTCTTCCAGGTGTGTCTCTTTTCAATCAGTCTTTAAATTCTGCTCTTCTTCAGAGTACATTCTTGGACCTCAGGGATCATTTGTAACAATGACACACAGAAAGCACAGGGTAATCTAGAAGGATGTCAGATGATGTCTGGAGAAACAAGTAAAGGCTCCGCGGAGATGATGGTATGGAAGTGGGTGTGAAGGTATGTACAGAATAAATTCTTTCTTCTGTAACTTTTTTCTTTTTAGAATGCTGTTGTGCTTATTTTTTTCTAGATGAGAATGCTGAGGTCCAGAGATTTTTAAGCCCTAACTTAAGAATGTGAAGTTAGAAAGCAGCAAAACTTCTACTGATTATATGTTTAGTGAGTTCTTTCACCTTAGTCATCCACCCATCATCCACCCATCCATCAATGTATCCATTCATCATCATTCATGCATTCATTAGATTTAACTCCTGACTTAAGATCATATAATTAGTAAGTAGTAACATTTCTACTATTATAAGTTTACTGAGCCATTCTCACCATTCAGTCATCCATCATTCATTCCTTCATTCCTTCATGCATCCATTCATCAAATATTTGTTGAGAACCTACCACATGTTGGTACTAAACTATGCAGTAGATATACAACTGTGAACAAAAAGACTAAATCCCAGAGAGTGTGCATTTCACTGGTGGGATGGGGAGGGAGAAGAAAGTAAACAATAGCAATAGAATACATAGTTCATCAGGGGGTGATAATGCCATTCTCTGGTGCATGTGCTTGTGTGTGTGCATGTGCAGGTGTCAAGGAAAGGTTAGGGTAGGAAAGATAAACATGTGTACCAACAATTGAAATATCCACCTTTCTCTTATTATATGATTCATTTTATGTATCAACACAACTAGGCCGGAGGGTGACCACACATTTGGTTGAATATGTTTCTGGGTGTGTCTGTCAGAGAGTTTCTGGATAGAACAAAGCAGAAGGGCTGCATAGAACAAAAAGGCAGAGTACAAAAGAACTCTCTCTCTGCCTGACTATCTTTGAGCTGGGACATGAGTCTTCCCCTGCCTTTGGACTCCAACGCAGACTGGAACTCACACATCTGCAATCTGGTCCCTACACCTTCCAACTTGGGCTGGAACTCTGCAGCTAGCTCTCCTGCACCACCAGCTTGTTGACTGCAGAACTCGGCACTTCGCCGTCTCTACAATTATGTGAGCCAATCCCTTCAAATCGAGAGACAGAGACAGAGATAGAGAGAAAGAGAACCTGCCTCTGGATTGGATCAGCACCATTCCATTCAGGTATATGAAAAATTGTCAACTTTGTCTCATGAACCATTTTTAGGCAGAACAAAGAAGAAAGAGGGTGAAAAGGGGAGAAAATACATAGCTATGGTCTAAAATATAGCATGTTCTTTCTAATCTTCTGACCTCCTATGGATAAAAGGTTACACAGAATAGATTGAATGAATTCTCGTCAAGCCTTGTCGAGCTGGGATGGAAGTGGAAGTCTCCTTGTCAGCCTATGGGCCTACGTAGGAAAGTGGGCTGAGAGGTATTCAATGTCTTCCTATCTACAGATGGAAGACACTGACAACTCCTTATCTATCTTCCAATGGGGTCAGGTAGGTCTTAATGCCATACTTGATGCCTAAGCCATCTATCACGCATGTCCACCATGTTCTTACAGTACACCCTGCACAGCCAACCACAAGTATGTTTCTACCACGAAGTCCTGACTACATGATAGATATTCCCAGGGGGTCAGACTGTCATGAAGAGACGCACTCAAGACATTGCAAATAAGGCCCTTTCTGCTTGCACAAGACCCGGAGATATAACAACTGGAACATTTAATTATTTTAAAAAATGATTATATGTATATTATCTCACTTAATCCCTATGCCAACACTGTAAGAAAGTAATCTGTATTACCCTGTTTGTCACAATAATAATATTAAAGATTATAATTATTCTAGGGTAGAAGAAAGAGAGCAGAAAAGGAAAGAATGCTGGAACCTCAAATTTCTACACAAAATGGTGACTATAAAATGGGCTTTATGGGGAAGCCAGGGTGGCTCAGTGGGTTAAGTGCTCACTTTGCAGCCCTGGCGACCAAGGATAGAATCCCGGCCCCGGCCTGTGCGGACCCATATGTTGAATTGGGGAGTGCCCCCAGTTCAGTTCTCTCTCTGTCTCTGTATCTCTCTCTCTCTCTCTCTCTCTCTCTCTCTCTCTCTGTCAAAAACAATAAAAATAAATAAATAAATCTTAAAATGGGCTTTAATACCACTCCCAAATCAGCATTATAAAGCTATTTCCTGAGATAAAATGTCTGTCCACACACTATTCTACTGCTTTATATTCCCATATAATATCTAATGCTTCAAAAGAAGATGTTTTGTGATTTTTTAAATGAGTCTTAAAGAAAAGATTTCTCCACAAAATATAGCTAGGCAGTGGAATGGTAAACATAAAACATTGTAGAATTAGCTCAAAAGTCTATGAAGCGTTGCAAGAACCTGATGCAATGAACCGAAACAACCTTTCTCATTTTCTACCATATTCCCCAAGATGCAAATGTTTTCAATCTATGTGTAAATGTTATATGGGCTCTGTCATTAGGTAAATATTTGCTCCTTGATGATGAAAAGATACATTTTTTTTCCTCCCAAATTTAATTTGATTTTATGGCAGCCATGGCCCATGAGGAATAGTCCTTGGAGATGGGGGTTGCTAAGTGTTCCTTTGACTGTGACATCTTGTTACACATGGGAAAATAATTGCCAGCAGTCTTAAAAGTGTAATCTCAGAGGGAAAATTTTAAAGGTCCTTTCTCAGACTACAGGATTTGTTAGTAAACTCACAGACTCTTAGAACTTAGAAAATTCCATACTTCATTCTCTAGCGTGCTCTAGTCGCTTGCAAGGCCAGTTTCCAGTGTTTAACTCACACACATAAATATCTAGACACAAAAGAACAAAAGTTTGTCATCCCCTGTTCTCCAAGCCTCACATGGTATGTCCATCTCCTCTTTATCACACAAAAGTGGCCTATGTGAACATGGAAGTATTCAATACAAAGGTGCAATAGAATCATAGCTCCCTGTTTTCTCTTTGCTCCCCCGTGTCAGTAATTATTTTTACAAAGGCAGTGGTCAACTCTAATTTTTTCTCCTTCCTTAATGTGTCTGAAATAATGCTTTGTTTTCAACTTAAATTGTTTTATTTTCTTCTTGGGCACACCAGAAGACCATATTTCTAAGTTTCCCTTGCAATTAGGTTGAGATTATGTAACTGGGTTTTGCATATCACATTGTGTGCAAAAGTAATTCTTGTCATGCCTCGCCAAATACTTTCCTGTCCATGGAATCTTCTTTCTTTTTCATAGAGACTTTAAAGATCAATTGTTGAAGATGGTTGTGCCCCAACATGAATGAAACCTTGATACACAAATGACTGTATGGAAGAGAGCTCCCTGCCTACTCTATTGAACTGAGAAGTGAGCCAGCAAAAGGAATTGTATTAATTCTCTGACTCTTTTTGGTTTTAATATTTAGTTAATCCTAATATGTTTAATGTGCCACTCTTCTTGTTTGTGTTATTTGGGGGAACATTGTACTGCCTATTTAGACTACCAAATTAATAAGTGGTCCCTCTACCGATAGCCTTCTAGTTTTAAACACATGAAAACGCTGCCCAGGTATGAAAACTAGTGGGGTCACGTGGATTCAAGATGAAAGATTGGCATGTCATCTCACCCAGAGAGTACCAGCCTCTGAATTTTTCTTCTCAACAGTATTTTGAGGAGTAGGTGCTCGACCACCAAAGACCTTCAGAAACAGCAAATAATGGACCTTGGAAGGTGAGTCACCAATAACAAAGAACGTCCAGCAGAAGCTATCTTTGCCAAATGTTTACTTTTTTTGTTGCAAGTGTTTTCCTCATTGAAAGAAATACTGCTTCTTTTGTCTAAGTGACAGGTGGTTGGGATTATTACTTTTTTTTTGGCAACCCCCCCTACCAAAGATGCAAATCCTCATGGTCTGGAGTTGGGGAGGGAAATAAATATAAAGATACGGTCGTAGCTGCCCCAAATACATACACCCTCCTACCACTAGCCTTCCCTAATCCTTCCATTACCTGTGATTCCATAATACCTAATTACTTAGCGTTTTCCCACGAACACCACAGGCTGCATGCGTGAGAATCTAGTCCATGATGCTCTTCCCTGCCCTCAACAGCCTCCCACCTGACCCAGGTGGTAGCAATGCGTCCTTTAGCACAGAACTGAAGGGCATATCCTCTTTAGAAAGCCTCCTGGGGGGGGTGCTGGGATGGCTCAGCAGGTTGAGCACCTGCCCTGCAACTGCAAAGTTAGGGGTTCGAGTCCCTGCCCCTGCAGGCCCATGTCCTGAGCTGCAGCATGGCTGGTAACCACCAGGATGGTAGTGAAGGTTCTCACCTTTCATGCTGGGAAGCCCTGAGTTCAATTCCCACCCCATGCGGCCCCATATCCACCTGTGTGAAAGGAAACCATGTCACAAATGATGATGTGCAGCTGTGGAGACTGCTCTGGGCCCTCCCGTTCTCTCTTTTGCCTTCTCTCAAACAATAAAATGTGTCTTTGAAAGTCTCCTCTGACCCCCAAATGAGCAAAAGCTTCTCCCCTTTGCACTGTCGCAGCACCTGTACTTAACCTTTATCACAAACATTAGCATTCTGCATGGTAAATATTCATGTACGTCTTTCCAGTCGGCTAGGAAGCCCTGGAGCATAGGGTCCCTGTAATATTTATCTTTGCACTCATAGGACCGGCAAATGCCTGGTACGTTGGAGGTGCTCAACATTGAATTTAATTGAGCTAGCCAGTCCCAGGTCCCAGAAACAGAACAATTTAAAATGTCATCTGTTATCTATGGACAAAGCAAGCTACAGGATAGGAGACAAGGAGGACACAACATAGATGTAGCTGCTAGTTCTCTTTTAGTAAGGTAAAGGGGGCGTTGGCTTGATCGCAAACTCTAATCATTCTAAAGCAGATATATGTGGGCATGTCATAAGGCCACTTGAGCATCTTCATGAAGCTGGGGAGTGAAATTTGTCATGTCGTTCTGTTGTCATGACCAATTAGGAGTCTCTTGGGGAAGATGTCATTTTGAGCAAAGACAGAGTTCGGACAAAGGATTTTGCCTGTAATGTGATGGTTTGTACAGGAATTCTAGGTTACTCTGAATAGTGCTCCTGTCTGACACCCAGCTTGTTCATGGCCTAACTGCCACACGTTTGCCGGATCCTAGGAATCCAACACCACCAGAAGGCAGTGATGGAGTTGCTCCACATTGGGTCACTCGGAAGCACAGCACAGATTCAGTCCCCTGGGAGCTAGTGGAACTAGTTTTTACCTCAAATGGAGGAGTGGGAGCCCACAGCACTCTTTAGTGGGCATTTACAGAAGCAGAGGATGTAAGGCAGCTTCACAACTGTAGGACCAGCAACAACAGGACACATCAGGGTGGGGAGCAAGAGACAAGGAACATGGCAGAGCCAATGGCCATCCAGAGGATTTGGCTTTTAGGTGTCTGGACCCGATGGGTATGTGTAGCCTTCTCCATATCAACAAGCAATACTTGGACACCAGCTGGGTGTCCTACAATCCAACTCAATTCTGACACTGTCCACCTGGAAATTGCATCAGATGGCACAGGTTAAGGGCTTAGTCCTCCAAGACGGCCCCCACGCCCCCCACTTCGAACATTGGTTGCAAACTCAGGGTGTTACCTGTGCTCTGACTGACTGGTTACAAATCAGTTGTTTGTACGACCTCTTCTGTGGGTTTGATTCATTTGTAGAATTTAGAATTTACTGGATTATCGGTTTATGAAAAGCTAGAACTCAGGAACAGTCATAGGAGATGACGGAGCAAGGCGTGTGGGGAGGGGCTTGAAGCTTCCATGGCCTTCTAGGTGCCACCGTCCTCAGGTGATAATCAACCCGGAAGCCCTCTGAATCCTGCCCTCTTGCATTTTTATGGAGACTCATTACACAGACATGATTGATTAAATCACTGGCCATTGCTGATAGATTCCAAACTCCAGAACTTCACTCCCAGGCCAAGGGTGGGGATGGGACTAAAAATTCCTACCCTCTAATCTCAGGGTTGGTTCTTTAGGCAGCAATTCCCATCCTTCATTAACATAACAGAAGACACGTTTCCCAGTCTCATCACTCCAGAAATTCCAAGGGTTTTAGGATCTCTGTGCCAGAGACTAGACAAAGACCATGTGTTTTTGTTTTTATACATCACAATTTGTTTGCAAGCATCTGAGATGTCCTCCATGGCCCCCAGGCATACTGTGTGGGGAGGAATGTGAATTGGCTGGAAATGTCATAATAGCTTGTGAAGCGGAAATATTTTATTAGTGTTAGGACAACCATGTTTGTAATCAGAAAGCTGGTACGGCCTGGGGAAGTCTTGGTTACGCTTCCAATTAGCGGGGTGCATTTTAATCACAAGATTGAGCTTCCCCAAGGTCCAGTTGGGGCATTACAACCAATAGTAAGGATTAGAAATGACTCCTGAAGACTGGGGAAGACAGTGAAAATGAGTGAAAGGAGCACCTTCAAGTCCGTTCTTGTGAGATGAGAACCAGGGCAGTGCAGCAGGCTACGAGTCCATCAACACGTCATACTGCAAAACAAATAGAAGATCTCACTAGAAAGCAGCTTTGAAGCAGCCCTAAGATCACAGGCTTCTGGGTGAAAAACAGCAGGGCTTTGTGAAGAATCAATATCACCAAACTGGTCTGTTTCCTTTCTGTGACAGAGTGACAGAAAAATGGAAACACACAGTGTATTTTGACTTTGCAAAGGCTTTTGATTTGTCTCGATGAGAATTTCTCTCAATGAGCAAGATAATTCAACAGATACTTTTGGAAGGCCAGGTGTGTATTCGAGGAAGCAGGAATGCTGTGACGACCATTCTTCATCTGTGAGCGTCGGAGACTCCTGTGGGGGCAGGCAGACGTGGGCAGGGAACTAAAATCAGGGTTAACAGACTTTAATTCAGCGGTGTGCAAGGTACTCTGGTAGCATGAATCTAGAGTTTCTGGAATGTTCTGAGGTGGTTTAGGAAAGCTCTTTTAAATATAGAAAAGCTTGAGCAATATTTAGAAATTGGATCAGAGAGCAAGGAATAAGGGCTTGAGAATCAGGAGCCAAGCATGTCTGTGATACTTGGCACACTCACACGAATGTGCAAAAGTCACCGAAAGCACCCTGGAGAACAGTGATTCTCCTCCAGCTCCTCATAATTTGGTCTTTGTAACTAGAGAAGTGTCCATAGCTTTCAGGCCAAGAGAGTAAAGTGAGATGGTTGCTAAAAGACAAAACAAAGAAACATAGACACCAAGATGTGGTCTGTGCTAGACCGCTGAGCGTGCGATGACCATGCAATCATAAAGCTCACATGAGCGATGAGTCAGCTCTTCAGGAGGGAGCTGGCAATACACATCTCTCTCAACTACCCCTGCCTCACTTGCTGGCAAATGAAAGCAAATACTCTCCCAAAGTTTCAGAAGATCAAGGAATAATAATGATCCCTGGGTCCCTTGTAGGGTGGTCATCCAGCTTTGCAGACATGATATCCAGATTTGCTGCTTTAAGACAGGGGTTCCCAACCTTTTTATACCCTAGGGCGCATTCTAAAATATCGGTAGGGTGGCGGGCACCAGCTATTTCTAAGAATATTTATTATTGAACAAAAATAAGAAATAATAAACAAAAATAATTTTAAAATAATAAATTTATTGTACAAATTATATACACACAAAGAAACATATATACAAAACATAATACAAAGTAAATTAAAAAAACACGTATAATAAAATCATTTAAAAAAACATAAAAGAAAACATGAAAACCAATCTGTCAGTGTGACCTTTGGCATTGCATTTCATTGGCCAGTGCCTCGTAATTAGGAGAGTATGACAACAACCCTGTTAGCAAACAATTATTAAGATGCTCATTGGTAAGTTGAGATCTATATCGTGATTTTATTAAATTCATGTTTGAAAACAAAGATTCGCATAAATACGTTGACCCGAAAAACAATTTGATTTTATATGCCGCTTTTTTAAAAAGTGGGAACCTTTCTTTGTCGACTATGTTCCATAAGTCCTCTGATATTAAGGATGTTAGCAAAATATTCTTAAGGTTCAAAATTTCTAACTCTAGTTCTTCTGCTTTCCCCTGAACAAGGTCTGCAATACATGCAGCTAGTTCTATTACATTTATTTGGCAAGTAAAAGGATTGATACAGAAGGAGACAATTGGCTCGATATTTGTAAACTGCAGAAATCTCTCTTCAAACTGTTTTTGAAGCACTTGCAGGGTCTCAATAAAT
>PVKE010049473.1:0-11255 GCA_004027555.1 Craseonycteris thonglongyai | reverse complement strand
GAGATGACTTGTTGATGTCAGGAACATGTCACCGCCCCCCAGGCCAGGCCTCCTCCTGTCACCTCCTCACCTTCAGCCCCGATGGACACCAGTTTAACCCCCTTGCTGGCAATGAAATCCAGGGCCTTGTTGACATTGGCAATTTTGTGGAAGCGCATCTTGCCTTTGTCTGGCCTGGGCAGCCTCTCACCTGGGTGTATGAGGAGGGGTCAAGGGTCAAGGTCATAAGAAGAAGCTGCAGACATTGTCCTGAAACTTCTCTCTCCATCACCAAGTCCTCTCCAGCACTCTGCTGCTTATTGCCCCAGCTGCCTGGTTTCCCTAGGTCCTGGGTTCCCTGGACCCCTGATTTGCATGCCTCACCTGAAATGACCTCCAGGAGCAACATGAGTTTGAGGCCATTGCGAAAATCCTCCTCAATGTTCTCGATCTGGGTGCCGGCCTTGCGTAAGTGCGAGTTGCACCAGGCAGTGAAGGTCTGGGGGCAGAGAACAGCACTCAGACCCCAGTGCTGAGGATGGTGCTCAGGCTGCTCAGTTGGGGTAGATCTTAGAGCCCAAGGCCCTGGATTCAAGTCCCGCCTCAGCCCCTGACTTGCTGTATATCCAGGTCAGCCCCTTTCCCTCTCTAAATTTTAGTTCTCCTGGAAGAGGAGCCATGGGGTCTGGGGCCCATACAGGTCCCAGTAAGGACTTGGGACATCTTGCCACCAGAACTCCAGCTTTGGCCAATCTCAAGCACTGGAGGAGGATTTAGGAAATCATAAAGCAGATACTCCAAAGTGGGGGCCCTCTGAGCTACCAGGGCCAATGCAGGGTGATACTGCCTTTCTACAAGTCAGGGCTGAGGCCTATCTGACACTGAGGGGTTTACCTGAGGAACTGTGCACCTGTGTATTTTTATCTCGACCCCACCAGCCTCTCAGGGCAGGTGTGAATGGGCCCCCAGGTAGACCATGAATGTGTAAGAACTTTGCAGGCCACGGAGGATCAGCTGGGTACTCAGGCCCAGCCTGACCTCATTTCTGGAGGTGACTACCCCCCAGAGTCAGCCTCAGCCCCAGCCTCCATCTGGCATCAAAAGGCTGGTATGTATGTGGCTGCGTGTCTGTTGGGGATGGGGGTGACCTGGAGCCTGGCGCACAAGTTTCCACCAAACTACCAAGCATTCGGGCCCTGGGTTCTGCCATCAGCTATTAAGTCCTTGGTAGAATCCATACTTGACAAAGGGGGAGGAGCTGGGGGAGGAGGGAGGAGTCATCAAATATATGGCGATGGAAAGAGGACTCTAGGTGGTGAGCACATAATGCAATACATAGATGACACAATGTAGAATTGTATACCGGGAACCTATGTAATTTTTACCAATCAATGTCACACCAATAAATGTAACAATTAATTTAAAAAAAAAAAACTTGATTAAAAAAAAAAGAACCCATACTTGGTTCCAATCCCAGCTGAGCTACTCACTGTGACCTGGGATCAAGTCCTTGCTCTCCTTCTAGGCTCACTCTCTCCACTTGTACAATTAAGGGGTCAGACTCAATGACAGCTCGGGTCCTTCTTCCTCTGGCCTGACAGGATTCTAGAATTTAGAGCAACCTCCCACCACAAGGCAGATACTCCTGGAAGGTGGCCTGGAAGATATTTGTAATTCTTTCCCTCAGCCAGCTCCCCTTCCTCAGACCAGCTTTTCAGATGCCCTAGGGCGGGGGTGGCGAACCTATGGCACGCATGCCCAAAGTAGCATGCGGAGCAATTATTTCGGCACACGGAGCTGTGAATACCATTTAAAAAATGATTGTTTATGCTCTTATAGACATAAAAATAATCGATACCTCTATCTCACTCGATGGGTTGGCATGCGAGTCGAGCAAGTATACTCTTCTTTCGTAAACTTTGGCACTCAATCACCAAAAGGTTCGCCACCCCTGGCCTAGGGGCTGGGCTTGAGAAATGATGTTTTAAATACTTGATGGGCTGTCACTGTTCAGTCAAGAAAGTGAGTTTCCTATCACCGCAGGTATGTAAGTGGGTGCTGAGCACTATTTAATGGGGCCCCAAGCACAGGAAGGGCAGTTGATTCTCTGTAGTTCTTCTCACCCTGGAGTCTGGGATGCCCTGAGTCTGGTTAGGATGGGGGGTGGGTGGAGGCAGGTCTGGGTGGGCGCTCCATGGTGGAGGAAGGGTCATTCCTTCATTTGACCAACATGACTCTTAATGCAATGTGGTCCCTGCTCTGAAGGAGCTCACAAGGAGTCGTGTTGATGTGAGAAGTGCTGGGAGACTAACGTCAGGGAGTCTATGGGTGGGATTCTCCAAATGAGGCGAGGACCACTTTCAGAAGACTACCAGCAGGTGTTATTCAGGCAGGGAAGGGCAGGCAAGGGCGTTCCAGACAGGCAGCCACGTGGGAGTGCTCGGCGCAGAAACAATTGCTAGGGTTGTGGGGCTACAGTTATCTGGGCACTGCTGGAATGAAGCTGGGGGCGTTGGTATAAGCAGTGAGAGGCAGGCCGGAGGGGAGGCAGGGGCCAGGTCATGCATGATCCTGAGTGCTAAGCCAGGGAGCTTGAACTTGATCCTGAGGGCAACAGGGAGTCAGGGAAGCTTTCAGACAGAGGGGGGAGCTGGGCAGAACTGTTTACAAAAGTTCATTCTGGTTGCATGGTGGAGGCAAACAGTTGAGCAGAGCAGAAGGGAGAAGGAGGTGGTGACTGGGACCAGGGTGAGAGAGGAAGGGTGTCCATGAGAGGAAGAGTGGGGCAAGATGAAGTGAATGAGTTAGAAACATCTGTCCTTGTAATATAAGCTCCTGAGGCAGGGGCTCTATTTTGTTCCCTGATGAATTCCTGGCACCTAAAACAGTGCCTGACCCGTAGTAGGAACTCCTTGAAAATAATGAGTGAATGTTTTTGAACGAGGTTGAATGAAGAGGACTCAGGCATCAGTTGGGAAGCGGTAGGAGCAGTCCAAGATGCAGAGGATGAGCCGGGGTAGCGTGGCTAAAGCTGAGCACAGAGATGTTCATTACATTGTAATAAACAATGTTAGTTTAGACAAGAGAGAAAAGACTAGAATGTCCAGTATCCCGGGGATGCTGATTAATTTACAGAGCATTTAAGCTCTGTAGCCATTGAATTGAACGGATGAGGTGGGTGGCTGTAAGTTGGGTTGGAAGGATATTCCTGATATTTTAAGTGATGAGGGCAAGTTACAGGTTAGGCATGGGTCTTAAGAGGGGCGTATGGACATGGATCTAGGAGAGGCTTGGGTGGATGGGGGTGAGGATAGGAGTCGTTGCAAAGCAGATGGCAGCTGGAGTCAGGGGCAGGGATGACATCACTGGGAGATTGCTGGACCTGAGGACCACAGCCCTACTTGGAGACAGGTGCAAGAGGAGCCTAGAGGGAGGCTTGCCATGCAGGGCACCCCACCAGAGTCAGCTGAGCCTCCTGGTCCCTGGGGTCATCTCCTGTCATCTACCCTAGCAGAAGTGCTCTGATTTTAAATCCTGGGATTCTCAGATTCTGCAAATTCCCCTTTCCTGGAGTCATATGCTGTTGGAAAATGTTCAGGAGGATCCAATGACCTCAGGGTGTCCTCTTTACCCATGGTGTGCCACTCACTCCCCAAAATTTCCTCACTCCAGCCTGGATTATTTTCTCTTCTGGGAACCCAGGTGTCCCGCCCCCTCCACTTGGGAAAGTCTGGGAGTGAAAATAGCTCAGGGAGAGGGGGCCCAAGCGCCCTACAAGGCTGAGCCCAGGCAGCAGCTGCCCTCTCTAGCTCCCCCAAGGCGCTGCCTCAGCATAAAGTGTCCATCTGGCCGGAGAGTCAGGTTACTGCGTAAGGGGACCCAGGGCTCCCTCCTCCCTGCCCCTGTGGCCTTTTCAGCAGACTCAGGGCTGCTGGGGTGGTGAGGGGTATCTTGGAAAAGAGTGGGGTTGAGGTAAGCAAGGGGCAAAGACCCTCAGGGTAGCTTTCTGACAGCATATGATTTAAGTCCCATGTCTGCCCCTTTCTAGTCTGTTTCCTCATTTGATAGTTGGGATTGAGTGACTATGGATACATGCTAGGGAGAATACAGAGAAGAGGGTGGGGAAGGGTCTGGGGTAGTTGACCCCTCACTGACATTTCCAAGTCTGTCTACTAATTGCCTGGCTGCAAGGCTTCAGGGTGGTGCCTGGGAATATTTAACTAGAGTGGGAGAGAGAGAGAGAGAGAGGTGTGTGTGTATAGGGAGAAAGAGATTATTTTTCTGGAATCCCCCAAACTTGGATCTCCTGAGCTAAGCTCAACCCGTTTTCACCAGCAGTAGTGGGACAGTGGGCCCAGGGGAATGAATCCTGGGGGTTGGGGACCCCAGAAACTCTCCTTGTCATCCTAAACCTCTCATGAGGGCTCCTAACGCGTTCTCTCTCTTCCAGCCCTGGGGGACAGCAGAGGACTGATGGGCCAAGCCTGCGCTAGGGAGTGGCACACTGCAGACTCTGCCCCTGACCTGCAGAGATGCCAACGACCAACTGCCGGGCTTCTCAGGCCTCAGTGTTTCCACCAGGAAATGGGCTAGCACTCACTTTCCGCTGCTGCTTCTCCCAGGCAGGGTCCAGCAGCAGGTCGCGGTCCCAGTCCTCCTCTTGTTCCATGTAGTCGCCGCCGCTTTCCGCGAAGGGCCCCTCCCCGGCCCTCAGACCCTCGGGCTGCATAACCACCATCATCTCGCTCGGGCTCCCTGGCTTCGCTCTGCTCGGCACTCTCCAGAACACGGGGGCCGCGTTAAGTAGCTCCGGGCCTGGCCCCGGATCGGATTCGCGCTAAATATGGGGGAGGGGGGAGGGGCCGGATGGGGGCGAGGGCACTCCAGTCAGGGCCAGACAAGAGGTTTCCCTGGGGCCAGGGGACTGCAGAATTTGGGGGCGCTGGCGTGGATGTTGTGGCGGAGATCCGGAGTTCGCATTCCGCTCCATCGCTTGGGAGCTGTGTGACTTTGGGAAAGCCACGGGCCCTCTCTGTTTCCTCCTGTGTACAACGGAGATGATGATAATAACAGTGGCTGCAAACTGCTCTTGAAGCCGGCCTTTAGGCCTCCTTCTGACGCTTTTCTTGCGCCTCGCTGGTGAGAAACAGGGAGCCCTATCCCCATTTCACAGTCAGAAACACCAAAGCACCGAACTGTTTTGAATGTTTTCTGGGGTGAGGAAGGGAGACACTCGAGCATGGAGAGGGGCTCCAGGCCAGCTGGATGGGCCGATGCACAGCTATTAATACCGGGGCGGCTGGGGGGTGAGGGAGAATGTGCTGAGCAGGGAAACCCCGACGCCACCCAGGGTGCAACTCAATCCTGCGGGCGTGCGGGTTAGCCAGGCCAGCGCGCCGGGTTTCTACTGGCGGCGCCGGACCTCCGTGGGCAGGAGTGGCTACAACCTCGTGGCCCTGCTGGGCTCTAGCGCCAACAGGCTTCCAAGTATCTCCTTGGCTCATTGGGTTGTCCAATCACATCTCCGAATCTGCCGGCTGCTCCCTGTGAACTCGCACAGCACCCTTCAGAGCTTCTATTGGTCATGGGCGATGTCCGTCTGGCACTATCCCCGCCCCAATACGGAAGCGGCGGAGTACACGGGATCCAACAGTGGTTGGGTCCGGGCCATGGAGCAGTCTTGTGTGGCGGGGAACAAGGAGGGGGCTCCCGCGCGGCTGCCCCTCGTGCTCACTGCACTGTGGGCCGCGGCCGTAAGCCTGGAGTTGGCCTATGTGCTGGTGCTGGGTCCCGGGCCGCCCCCGCTGGGACCCCTGGCCCGGGCTTTGCAGCTGACGCTGGCTGCCTTCCAGCTGCTCAACCTGCTGGGCAATGTGGGGCTCTTCCTGCGCTCGGATCCCAGCATCCGGGGCGTGATGCTCGCCGGCCGCGGTCTGGGCCAGGGCTGGGCGTGAGTGAAGTGAGGGATCCGGCGGGAGGGCTCCTAGGACCTGAAGATATTAGAACCAGATTAGTATAGGATCCGCTTGTTAGAGCTAGAGAACTCCTTTAGAACCAGGGACGGGAGAGCCAGGAGTAGCCTTCATTCACTTACAAATGTATATTGAGCACCTACTACGTGCAAGGTATTGTTCCAGGCACTGGAAGTACAATAAAACAGGTTCCTAGCTTCCTGGAGCTGATTTCAATGTGGAATGGGGCAGATGATAAACTATAGGCATAATAAATAAGCAGATTATATAGAATGTTAAAAGGTGTTATGGGAACAAAAAGTAGAGCAGGGTAGAGGGACTGCAAATTGTAGTTTTAAATAGAGTGGTAAAGGTAGGCCTCATTGAGAAGGTGGCATTTGAACAAAGTCTTGAAGAGGGTGGGAGAGTTAGCCACGTGAGAATCTGGGTGAAGAGTGTTCCGGGCAAAGGGAAAAATGCAAAGGCTCTGAGGCAGTTATGTGCTTAGCATGCCCCAGGAACAGCAAGAAGGCCAGCATGGCTGGCGTGAAATAAGAGAAGGGGACTGGAGAGGTTAGAGATATAAAGACCTGGTAGGACATTAAAGGCTTTGCTTTTCTCTAGAAGTGAGATAGAGAGCCACTGGAGGGTTTTGAGCAGAGGAGGAACATGATTTAGATTTTTAAGGGTCAGTCTGGCTGCTGAGGTGAGGCTACACTAAGAGAGGACAAAGGTAGAATCAGGAAGACCAGTCAAGAGGCTGTTGCAATATTCCAGGGGAGAGTGCATGGTGACTCGGGCTAGGTGGTGACTGGACAAAGTGAGAAGTTTGCTCCTGGATGTTAGAGGCCAGAGAAAGGCCTTAGGATTGGGGATGTCAGAGCTGGAAGTGACCTCAGACCTGCAGTGCTAGAACTAGAAGGGCCTAGGAAGTGGTGTTCAGCTTGCATTTACCTAGGAAGCACCGGAGGCTTAGCAAGGGCAGCCACTGCTTCCCTGGAGTGGGCTCAGGGGCTGACCTGGGCATGAGAAGGGGCACTTCAAGCTGTTGAGGTGACTGACCCTATGGTTCCTTCCCTTTAGTTACTGCTACCAGTGCCAAAGCCAGGTGCCACCACGCAGCGGGCATTGCCCTGCCTGCCGTGTCTGCGTCCTGCGTCGGGACCACCACTGCCGTCTACTGGGCCGCTGCGTGGGCTTTCGTAACTACCGGCCCTTCCTGTGCCTGCTGCTTCATGCCGCCGGTGTTCTGCTCCACGTGTCTGTGCTGCTGGGTCCTGCCCTGTCAGCCCTGCTTCAGGCCCACACGCCCCTCCACACGGCTGCCCTCCTGCTGCTGCCCTGGCTCATGCTGCTCACAGGTGGGAGCCAGGAGGCCTCTGTGAAGAAGCAGAGGCCCTAATGGTGGGCCATTCTGGTGGGAGATGGGGTTTCTGGCTGGTTCTCCTGGCAATGCCCTGGGGACCCACTCCCAGTGCTGTTTATGGGCTGATGAGGGCAACCTGGTATTCAGGTGGCTGTGCGGTATGGTGAAATACAGGGCCTGAACACAGGTGCAGAGTTCTGGCTGGGCCAGGGAGGGGTTCACTGGGAACATTCTGAGGGGGAGCACTGAAGTGAGGGCTTAGAGGTTAGGCAGGGAGTTATGAAGGTAATTTGATGGGAACTGTGAGAATTAAGGCTAGGATGGTGGGTTGGGACTGGATGGTGGAGGCCTTGAATGCTGGTGTGTGGAGATGGCTCTTGACTGGGGAGTGGGGAACCACTGAAAATTACAGGTAGGAGAAGGTCCAAGCTTTGGCAGTCAGGAAGGGAAGATTAGATCAGGAGGCTGATTGAGAGGCTATGTTCTGAGTGACACATTTGTTCCTCTTTCTTCTGCCACCACCCAGGATAAAAGCCCCACTGGTCTTTTATACTCTTCATTCTCCCCCTCCACAAAATGCCTTGGGCTTTCTCTTCCCTGACTCCTTTCTCCTGACCTCATCACGGTCCTCTCTGTAACCTTGTCCTGCGGTTACTAATCTCCTTGACCACTTTGAATAGTTTGTGTCTCCTCATGGTATCCAAGCCCAGCTCTGTCCCTAGGACCCCCTCCCTGCAGCCTGGGGGTAGGCCCTGGGAGGCCCATTGGGGTTGTCAATGTTTTCCTCTGCCCACACTGGTTTCCTGAGCAGCCCTCCTTACTGATCTCCTGCCTCCACTGAGACCCCAGCTGCACCTTTGTACACCACCCCCTGTGGTCATCCAGGCCCTCCCCCTCACTGAAGACTTGTTCTAGTTCCCAGGATCCCTGCGCCCTGCTGCAATCATGAGTGTCTGACAGTCTAGGCGAATAACCGATTCAGTGCCCCTCTCACTCAGCTTCTTGACCTTCTTCATTTTATTTGTACCCCAGACCTTGTCAGAATCCAAAAGGTATTACCTCCCAAATCACTCATCAGTCTCCCCTCTCTCTACATTCCTCATCCTCTCCTGTCCCGTCACTCTTACCTCACAACACCTGCTCCATTGGCTCCCGGCCCTCACCTTTTTGTCCATTGGTACCTTCACCACCCCCATACCCAGTATGGAGTCCTCATTCCCACCATTCTCCTGCCAATATCTCAAAATGCTCCATCTTCCTTTCACTGTGCCTCCCTGGCTTCTTCATGTCAGCTGCTGAGAGCTGCCAGGGACACATGGTACTTCCTGGCAGTTTGGTATAGTATAGTACTGTGCCATGTTCATGGCCACTGATCTCAACAGGCCCTCCACTGTGCCCGGCCATCCTTGTTTCCCATAAGCTTGCTCCCCCTGATGACTACAGCTCAAACCTTCCCACTCTCCTCTCCCCCATCTCTCTTGAAAATTCATCACATAGAAGATGAGACCTCAGATGGTACCTCCAGAATTGTCCTGTCTGCAGATTTCTATGCCAGGCTGACTGGCCCCAGCTTCTCCTGGTGTCTGGCCCCACACTGTGGGTTGGCTTTTCCTCCTGCCTCCCCAGGCTCCCTCTACTGGCTGTCTTCAGGCCTCCTCCGCTCCCCCAGTACATGGGAGGTGCTCACAAGTGATTCATGAATGGAAGTTGTACATAAGGTAGGGGGCTGTCTGCCTGGTAGTTCACCCATGTGTTCCCATCACCCAGCAGGGACCAGCCAGGGAGTAGCAAATGTGCTGCGGGAGGAGTGAGCCCTGCTTCGTGGTGGCAGGTAGTGGGTGGGAGGAGGGCAGGAGCTGGGTTTTGGAGCTCTGGATCTGCTGCTGCCCCCTGATACTCTGCTCTCTCCTTGCAGGCAGAGTATCTCTGGCGCAGTTTGCCTTGGCCTTCGTGACGGACACGTGTGTGGTGGGTGCACTGCTGTGCGGGGCTGGGCTGCTTTTCCATGGGATGCTGCTGCTTCGGGGCCAGACCACGTGGGAGTGGGCTCGGGGCCAGCACCGTTACGACCTTGGCCCCTGCCACAATCTGCAGGCTGTCCTGGGGCCCCGCTGGATCCTCGTCTGGCTCTGGCCCTTCCTGGCCTCCCCATTGCCTGGGGATGGGATCACCTTCCAGACTGCAGCTGACGTAGGACTCATGGCTTCCTGACTCCAGAAAGAACCAGAGCTGTATAGGGAGAGGGGACCAGGAGAGGGTCTCCTAACTCATTTCAGGCCCACTGCCAGCCTCAGGTGGGGAGGCGGGCTGGTACTCTACACCTGCATTTAGCAACTCCAGCCCCATCCTTGGCCTTGGCCTTGTCCCTGCCCAGCCTGGACTCCTAGCATTCAGGGCTTGGGCTCTGACTGCCTGTCCGTGGCCTCCGAGTACAGTGGAGGGTCTGGCAAGGGAGTACTTGGCCAGCCTAGGTGCCCCTTTGTCAGGTAAATAAAGCGCTCACTTAGCTCTTGGATGCCCTCCATCTCGGTTTCTGTTGCCTGAGCTGCTGTTCCAGGCTCCTCTGATTGTCAGGCCTAGGGGCTGCAGTGCCTGAGCATGACGGGTCAGACCTGTGCCACGTGTGGCCTGGGTGGGGTGGGGGTGGGGCAGGCCAAGGTGGCATGTTGTGATCTAGGATATGAGAATCTAACATTCTTTCCCAGGTTCAGTGCTATATAGCTGGAAGCGTTTCCACAATTTAACTGAACCTCTAGCTAACCTGGTCCACTGGGCAGCAGTTACGCAGGTGAAAAAGGTAAAGCTCTGAGAGTTGTAGTAAGATCTTGCTGGGGTACCTGGAGGAGGCAGGATTTGAACCCAGATCACAGTGCCTTCTCCATCCTTGCAAAACTGAAGGAGAGTGGGACAATCAAGGCAGAGAAACCAGGTGGAGGCGTTCTGCCATCTGGGCTGGGTGGTGCTGACGCTTCTCTGGGCACTTCAGGAGCCACTTGTCAAACACTTTTACTTAAATACAGTAACAAGTAAAATGTAAATGTAGCAGCTTTAAACAAAGGGGTTTATCTGTTTCCTCTGAAAATCTAAAATGATAGTAAAGAAATAGAAGAAATTTAAATTTACAAGGAAAAAGAAAATAGAAGGGAAACAAAAGTAGACCAAAAAGCCTGGCAGTTTGAAAGCTGGAAAGTGGATGGAGGCTCATTTCCCCTTAGCAGAGTAGTTGAAACTAAGTGTTCCCAGAGAGGGTGCTAAGAGGCAGCCAAATTGCCCCCCAGACTCCCAGAGAGGCTCAGGAATTCCACCAGCACCATGGAGGGCAAGTTTTGGGGCCCAAAGCAGGGACTGACTCAATGTCTATATGAGGTACAGCTAGGTTGCCCTCCCCCTGGCACCTACCTGACCCCTTGCAGCTAAGCAGCGACCCCTCTGCGGGGGAGGTGGAGGCTATTTGAAGCAGCTTGAGGTCTCCCGCACTGGGAAGAGAGCAGGGGTGAGGGGCTGGACCAAAAATGGGGTTAAGTGAAAGTCTACAGGTGCTGTTGGGGGAGGCAGGGGTCCTCCAGTGACATGGCAGGCTTTTCCCCCAAGAACCTTCAGGGAAGGAAGCCCATTCTTCTGGCAGGCCCTGCCATGCCCACAAAGGTTTGAGCTGCTGGGACTTTTCTTGTTTTTCCAAGTGGCACGTTCTATTACTATTTTTTTTTTTTTTTTTTTTTAAAGATTTATTTATTGTTTTTGACAGAGAGAGAGAGAGATACAGAGACAGAGAGAAAGGGGAAGGCCCAGAACAGTCTCCATAGTTGTACATCATCAGTTTTTCCACATAGTTTCATTCCACAGGTGGGCGGGGCTGCGCAGGGCAGGAACTGGGCCGGGGTCTTGCCCCAGTGAAAACTGAACTGGGGGCACTCCCCAGTTCAGCATATGGGTCCACACGGGCCGCGGCCGGGATTCGA
>PVKE010049472.1:0-11255 GCA_004027555.1 Craseonycteris thonglongyai | reverse complement strand
CTGTTTTTCTGCCAGTACCAAGCTGTTTTGATTACTGAGGCTTTGTAGTACAAATAAAACTCAGGCAATGAGATGCCCCCAGCTTTATCCTTTTTTTTAGGACAGCTTTTGTGATTCGTGGTTTTTGTGGTGCCATGCAAATTTGATGATTTTTTAAATTTATATCTTGAAAGAATGACTGTGGGATTTTGATGGGAATGGCATTGTATCTGTATATTGCTTTGGGGAGTATGGCCATTTTAACTATGTTAATTCTTCCAATCCATGAACATGGAATGATTTTCCATTTCTTTGTATCCTTTTTAATTTCTTTTAAGGTGTCTTATAGTTTTCAGTGTATAGGTCCTTCACATTCCTTGTTAGATTTATTCCTAGGTATTTCATTTTTTTGTTTGCAATGGCAAAGGGAATGGATCTTCTCATCTCTCTTTCTGAAGTTTCATTGTTGGCACACAAAAATGCAGTTGATTTTGAGACATTGATTTTGTATCCTGTGACTCTACTGTATTTGTCTATTATTTGTAATAGATTTTTGATAGAGTCTTTAGAGTTTTCTACATACAAGATCATGTCATCTGCAAAGAGTGACAGTTTAACTTCTTCTCTCCTGATTCTAATACCTTTTATTCCTTTCTCTTGTCTGATTGCTCTGGCTAGAACTTCCAGAACTATGTTGAACAGCATTGGTGACAGGGTGCGTCCCTGTCTTGTTCCTGATTTTAGGAAAATAGGCTTCAGCTTTTCCCCACTCAGTATAATATTTGCTGAGGGTTTGTTATATATGGCCCTTATTATGTTGAGGTACTTTCCTTCAATTCCCATTTTATTCAGTGTTTTTATCATAAATGGGTGTTGTATTTTGTCCAATGCTTTTTCTGCATCAATTGAGATAATCATATGGTGTTTATCCTTTGTTTGGTTTATGTGCTGGATTACATTGATTGATTTGCATATGTTGAACCATCCTTGTGACCCTGGGATGAATCCCACTTGGTCATGGTGAATAATCTTTTTAATGCATTGTTGTATTCTGTTAGCTAAAATTTTATTTAAGATTTTTGCATCAGTGTTCATCAGTGAGATTGGCCTATAGATTTCCATTTTGGTATTGTCTTTCTCAGGTTTTGGTATTAGGGTGATATTAGCTTCATAGAAAGAGTTGCATAGTACTGCCTCCTCTTGAATTTTCTGGAGTAGTTTGAGGAGGATAGGTGTTAGTTCTTCTTAGAATGACTGGTAGAATTCATTGGTAAAGCCATCTGGTCCGGGCCTTTTGCCTTTGGGCAATTTTTGGATAATTGTTTCAAGTTCTGTACTTTTGATTGGTCTATGTAGGTTATCCAAATCTTGGTACAGTTTAGGTAAACTATATGTTTCTAAAAATCTGTCCATTTCCTCTATGTTGTCCAATTTGTTGGCATAGAGTCTTCCTTAATAATCTGTTATGATTATTAGTATTTCTGTAGCATCAGTTGTAATCTCTCTTTTATCGTCCCATATTCTGGAAATATGAGATTTTTCTCTTTGTCCTTTGGTGAGCCTAGCCAGTGGTTTGTCGATTTTATTGATTTTTTCAAAGAACCAGCTCTTTGTGGCATTAATTTTATCTATTGTTTTTTTATTCTGAATTTCATTAAGTTCTGCTTTGATTTTTATTAATTATTTTCTTCTGCTGGTTTTGGAGGACCTCTGTTCTTCTTTTCTTAGCTTTATAAGATACGATGTGAGGGTGTTTACTTGTAGTTTTTCTTGTTTCTTGAGATAGGTCTGTAATGATATTAATTTTTCTCTTCATACCGCTTTTGCTGTGTTCCTGAAATTTTGGTACATTGTGTTTTCATTGTCATTTGTTTCTACAAAATTTTTAATCTCTTGTTGTATTTCCTCTTTGACCCAGTTACTTTTTAATAACATGTTGTTCAATCGCCACATATATGTGGTTCTTTCTGAACTTGATCTTTTGCAATTGATCTGAAGTTTCAACGCTTTGTGGTCTGAGAGTACAATTGTTATGATTTGGATGCCCTTAAATATGGTGAGGTTAGATTTAAGTCTCAGGAAATGCTCTATCCTTGAAAATGTTCCACGTGCACTATAGGAAAATGTATAGCCCTTTGTTGTAGGATGGAATGACCTGTAAATGTCAATTATGTCCATTTCCTGCAATGTATGATTTAAAGCTCCAATCTCCTTACTTAGTTTCTGCTTGGATGATCTGTCCAATGTTCTCAGGGGGGTGCTTAGATCCCCTAGTATAATTGTATTTTTGTCAAATTCTCTTTTTAGATCTGTTAGTAGTTGCTTTATAAATTTTGGTGCTTCCTGATTCGGAGCATATAGATTTATGATTATCATGTTTTCTTGGTGTATTGTCCCTTTTATCAAGATGTAATGTCCATCTTTATGTCTTATTATTTCTTTTATCCTAATTTCTTTTTCATCAGAAATCAGTATGGCCACTCCAGCTTTTCTCTGAGTGCCATTTGCCTTGAGTATTGTTTTCCATTCTTTTATCCTTAGTCTATGTCTGTCCCTGTGGCTGAGGTGTGTCTCTTGTAGGCAGCATATGGTTGGATTTTGTTTTTTAATCCAGTCTGCTACCCTGTGCCTCTTTATTGGTGAATTCAGTCCATTTACATTCATGGTGATGATTGAGATATAAGGATATCCTGTATCCATTTCTTCTTTCCTTTTTATTCTTTTGTTGTCCCAACTTTTCTCTATTTAATTTGATTTCTTGATTCAGGTTGAATAGCCTCCTTCAGTATTTCTTGGAGTGCCGGTTTTGAGCTGGAAAATTCCCTCAGCTTCTGTATATTTGTAAAGGCCTTACTTCCTCCTTCATATCTAAAGGTTAATTTTGCTGGATAGTTAATTCTTGTCTGGAAATTTCTCTCTTTTAATATTTTGAAGATTGGTCTCCACTGCCTCCTGGCTTGCGGAGCTTCTGCTGATAAGTCTGGTGACAGCCTGATAGGTTTTCCTTTGAAAGTTATATTTTGTTTTTCCCGGGTAGCCTTGAAAATTTTTTCTTTGTCATTGATTTTTGTTATCTTCAGAACAATGTGCCTTGGAGAAGATCTGCTAGGGTCTAAGTAGTTAGGGCTTCTACTATCCTTTTGAATTTGGGGCTGTATTTTTTTCCACAGGTTAGGAAAATTCTCATTCACTATTTGTTTTAGTAGACTCTGAGAAGATTTCATCTCGTTTCTGTCTAGTACCCCTATTATTCTAATATTGTTCTTTCTGATGGAGTCAGAGAGTTCTTGTAGTGTTCTTTCATTTCTCTTGATGCTTATTTCCCTTTCTTCTTCCCTCTGTGACATTTCCGTGTTTCTATCTTCCATTTCACTCATTCTTTCCTCTAGCTGGACAGTTCTGTTTCCTATGCTGGTCAGTTCTTTTCTCAGCTCTCCCATGATGCCTTTCATTTCAAAGAGTTCCTTTTGGTTCTGCCCTAGCTTCTCAATTTTGTTGGTAAAGTACTCACTTTGCTCAGAAAATTTCTTGTTGAGGTCATTTAACTGTGTCTGGGTACTTTGCCAGCATTGAGTGAGCTCTTTGAGTGTCTTGAGTATTGCAGCCATGAACTCTGTTTCACTTAGATTTGATTCCAAGTGTGCAAGGTCCTTTACTAAAGAATGCCCCTGATCTTCTGGAGGGGCTTTGGATTCTGAGGTGTGCATTGTGTTTGATATGGTTCTTTTTGCTTTAGGCATGAGTATGTTTTCCCTCTGGGTGTTTGCCTATCAGATGGGCTTCTCTTTATTTTTTATTTTGGGTTCAGTTGTGGGAGAAGGAGGTTTTGGGAGAGGGTTGGGGGAAGCAGACAGCTTCTGTATCCTGGTGCACTTCAGTTTGCTGTCTTAGCTGTTAGATAGCAGGGTAGTAAAGGTGTGGCCAAGGGTGGGGGCATGTGAGTAAGAGCTAGGGCAGGCCTGAGACACAATAGCAGATTCCTCTTTCAGTAGGGGGCCTGGTGCTTCAGTATGGGTGGAGCGTAGTAGCCCCAGTCTTCCTCTTCTTTGCCTGGCTGCCCGTCCTTCAATTGTATCTGCAAGCCACGCCTGCATGGCAGCGCTTGGATGGGCTGTGGCTTGGCAGAAGCCCTGGTTGGCCACGCAGTCCTGAGCACAGGCAATGATGTTGCAGTGTCTTGGTTGGCAGCCCAGTTGCATGAGTGGGCTGCAGCGCCCCAGCCTCCTGGTGGGCGGGGTGCCGAAAGCCCAGTTGGACACTCGCGAGCTGGCAGCAGTGCTGCAGCGACCTGGTGGGCACGGCGTCGAAAGCCCAGTTGTGTGCTTGCGAGCTCGCATTGGCACCTTGGCGGTCTGGTGGGTAGGGCGCCGAAAGCTGGGGTGCATGCAAGCAGTGGTGCTGCAGCGGCCCGGTGGGTGTGGCGCCGAAAGCCCTGTGTGCACAGGACCTAGCTTGGGCGGCAGCCGGTCTGTGCTCCCAGCTCTGTTGAGACCGCTGGATTCACTCTAAGCATGTCTAATGAAGCTATGCCCACTCAAGCCCCAGCCCTCACTCCAAGAACCCTGTCTTCAGAAGGTGTTCCCTTACAGTCAATCTCCTCCGTAAATCAGGGGTGCTGAGTTGTTGCGCGCTGGTGCCCTGGTCTCACCCCGCCCTCCAGGAAGTGCAGCCGCCCTGCTCCACAGTCTCTGTTCCACTTTAGGCTCCGTGATCTGATTAGGGCACTGCGTGCTGTCCCTTGAGTTTGGATGTTAAATTGTCCACAGTCTTGTGTGGCTTCCATGCTCCCTAGTTCTCGGCTTCCAGCCCGCCCTCAATCCAGTTCCACTTTGACCATAGTCTCCCAATCCCCCTTTGTTTTTGCCAGCCCCGGGCTGTGTTCCAAGTTTCTTTCCCTGAACCGCTGCTTCCCCTTCCCTCTCCTGCTGTCCCCTTTTTTCTCTAACCTTTGGGTGTTGTTCTGCGTTGAGTGGTTCTCTTAGTTGAGGTTGCTTCTCAGGGTTTTCCTGTGGATTCCTCTCTGTTCACACGTCCCTTCCCAGGCAGTTATTGGCATTCTTCTCTTATGCTGCCATCTTTTTTCTCCATTGATGCAACTTTTAAAGGCTTACAATAGTTGTGACTGCATCAAGAACTTTGCTAGGGCTTGGGGTAATATCACCAAAGGATGTATGAATGACTTCTGGAAGAAGACACTCAAGTGGTTTTGACTTCAAAATATCTCCAGATATTAGGAAGTTGCAAGAATCGGTAAGGCTGTGGTTGAGATGGCAAACAACTTTAGCCTGAGTGTGCATGAAGAAGACATTGAGGAGCTCTCGATGTGGTTCCTGAGGAATTGACTGATTAGGAAGTTAACAAAAATAAAACAAGAGTACATAGTGAAGTAGAGGGGAGTAAATATAGAAACTGCAGGAGAAAAAAAACAAACAAATAGATGAAACTCCAAGAAAAGTCACAGTAATGGGTTTAGTATAGATTTTGCAGACTTCAGCAGGTGTCTTGAAAATTTTGAAAATATGAACGCCAACACTGAAAGGTTTTTATTAATATGAAACTACTGGTGCATTATCTGATTACAAGTAAATTTATGATTTAAAAAAAAGAAACAGATGAAGCAAACTCCCATGAACATGTTTCTGAAAAGAGTACCACCTCCTCAAGAAGAAACTTAGGCAGGTCTTTGAGGACATATTTTAGAAGGCATTGTTACCATAGGAGATGACAGCTCCACATGTGTTGTCCTTGATAACCATACAGTGGGACAAGATGTGGAGGTGGAAGACAATGATATTGATGATCCTGACTCTGTTTATGCCTAAACTAATGTGTGCATCTATATCTTAGCTTGTAACGAAAAATGTTTAAAAAATAAAAACAAAATAGAAAAAATAGAAAAAAGCTTATAGAGTAAGGTTATAACAATAGTTTTGTACAGCTGTATAATTTGTTTGAGTTTCAAGCTGTATTAAAAAGCTGAAATGTTAATAAAGTAAAGAGTTCATAAAGCAAAAACATTACAGTAAGATGAGATTAATTTATTATTGAAGAAAATATATTTTATAAATATGATGTAGCCAAAGTATACAGTGTTTATAAGTTTTACATTAATGTACAGACATGTTTTAGGCCTTAACATTCATCTACCACTCACTCACTGACTTATAGAGAGAAACTTCCAGTTCTATAAGCTCATTCATCGTAAGTATGCTATACAGGTTAATCATTTAAAAAATTTTTACATTATATTTCTACTGTACCTTCTATATATTTAGGTATGCATAGACACATAAACATCATTATATTAAATTTTTCTGTATTATTCAGTGAAGTACTGTGTTGTATAGATTTGTAGCCGAGAGGCAGTAGGCTATACCATAGAGCCTGGGTGTGTAACAGTCTACATTGTCTGGGTTTGCATAAGTATATTCTGATGTTCACACAATGACAAAATAGCCTAACTACATATTTCTCAGAATGCATCCCATCATTAAGCAAAACATGACTACATGTAATTTACATTATCTTATAAAAATTTCTATATACACATAACATATATATGTATATCTGTTATAAATAAATACAAATATATAAATCAGGGTTATATAAACACACACAAATATATTCCTCATTTAACTTTATCACCAATCTGTAAGTTTAGTGTGTGTGTACTCGAGTGCACACATACACACACACAAGTCTAAAAGAATGTCTGACATATAGTATTCACTCAGTAAATATTAGCTTGTCAAAATGAGTTCAGTAGAAAAGCAAAGAGTACTATCTTCTAGTGATTTCAGATATTTTCAATGAGTTTTCTGGCAACAAAAAGCAAGTACCTTTCCCTTCTGGGGGATATTGTTTAACTGAATATTCATTTTTCTCTAAGTCATTAGGTACTATCAATTAGGCTTTGTGAGTAATCCCCCTAGAGAGCTGGCCCTACCCTCAGAATGCACACCTCAGCCTGATTCACCAGACTGTTCTCATAGGCTATAACAATACAGAGCAGCAGGAGAGGGGTCTCTCTCCTGGAGTACATTATCCATGCATCTATGCCTTCTCATTGTAACCCTCTGCAAGGGCAGATAAGATAACCAGAAAACAGGGTGCCTAATTTTGCTGATTCTCCACTGGGAAGTGTTTCCATTAAAATTCATTTTAGGTTTTTAGTGTTGCTGTAATGAAGTAACAAAGCTGAGTGGTTTGACAACAGAAATTTATCATCTCACACATTTGGAGTCTAGAGCTCTGAGCTCAAAGTGTTGGCAGGGCAATGCTCCTTTTGAAGGCCCTTATCAAGGATCTTTTCCAGGATTATATTCTAGCTTCTTGTAGGCTTCTGGAAACATAACTCCAATATCCATAAGGCCTTCTCTCTGTGTACTTGTCGATCTTTACATTTAAGTTTTCACTTTTTAAAAACAGACAAGTTACATAGGATTAGAATCTACCTTAATGATATTACCTTAACTTGATCATATGCAAAGACTCTATTTCCAAATAAGGGTACATTCACAGATACTAGGAGTTAGGACTACAACATCCTTTGGGATATACAATTAAAAACTCAACTGTGCCTAAAATGGTTGAAATAATAGTTTTTGCCTTCCAACTGCATTGAGAGGTATTAATCATGGAGGCTAAGAAGAAGAATAAGCATCAAAATTTGGCTAGTCTATTTCAAATTATTTTCTATTCTGAATTGAAAGAGTGAATGAGTGAAGGATATAAGCATAAAAAACTTGAAACCAAAATTTTTTTCAAGAATTTAATTTTTTTCTATTCTATATAGGGGTTTTCTTAAAGCCTAAAAGAGTATGGTGCCATTGTTACATTTTACAATGTATATTCTAATTTACTTTAAGTGCTAGACATAAAAACATAATTAAGATATTTAACTCTTGATTTTGAGGAACTTTCATTATGATAAGGAAAATAGTTACTAGATAAATTGTAATAAGAGTGATTAGTTGAGATATCATCAAGATGGCAGCATGAGAGGATCTCTTGAAACCTCTCCTGGAAAGACAACAATTTAAACAACTAAAATCCAACCAGAGAATCTCTACATAGCACACAGGCTTGGGTGAGACACCCAAGAAAATACCTAAAGCTGAAGAAACAGAGGCAAGTGAGAGAGAAAGAAAGAAAGCAGTGTGAAAACATGCCACAGAGTGCGACCCAGAAACCAACCTAGTGACTAGCCCAGAGGCTGACCTGAGTCCAGCAGAGGAGAGACTGACTGAGGTGGGATCATGGGGATGCGGGTCCTGATACAGAATGACTCTGGGCAGGTTGGAGGCCTGGATGGACAGAGGCAGAGGCGCAGATGGCCAGAGCTCGGGGAGGATGGAGAAAGCAGGAGCAGCTGACTATTGCGAGAATCCCTGGTAGGAGTGTGGGGGCAGCAGCTGTGGCGTGGTGAGGGCAGCCAGAACGCGGTGTAGGAGGCCGGAATGAGGCGCCAACAGCAGCCAGAGACTGATGCAAGTGACTGGTGTGAAGATCCGGCTGCTGGCGCTTGAGTTGGGTGGCTGGAACTGGGGGCCCACAGAGTGTGAGCCAGCAGCTGGAGCCAGAGGCAGGTGTTCCAGTGACTTGAGCACCAACACTGAGACTGTGCTGCTGGCTGAGGCACAGAGTGGCCTTCAGTGAGGCGAGGCCTGAACTGAAATACTGTGTGGCCTTGGACAAGGAGTCTAGCTGCTTCCCCTTGCTGTCTCCCAGGGCTCATCCCAAAGGCCTTGCCCACTGCAGGCCTTCAGTGAGCTGTTCCCAGGAAGCCGCTATTACCCTGTGATGCAATAAAACCTGCGCCCTTTCCAACAAACACCACCTCTACTCTTCCCACTGAACCCAGCAGAGGGAGGCCACCATTACCCTGTAACTCAATCAGGCATGCATCTTTCCCAACAAACACAACCCCAACTCTTCCCAATGTAGCCAGCAAAGGGTAGCAGCCATTACCCTTGACACAAACAAACCTGCACTTTTCTGAACAAGCCTCACCCCTACCTGTCCTGCTGAAGCCTGCAGAGAGATCTAGGTGTGGCAGCATCTGTAAACAGTGGGATCTCAGAGGGATATAATACCAGCATCCACCATAACTTTCCAAAGAGGAGGCATATGGACATCCAGGGCAACTGAGTCAAAGAGGAGCCCTATTCCTAGGAAGTCCCACTGTGAGAAAACAAAAGAAATAAGAGGAAACATTATAAGACACCAACACCAGCTGTAAAGTAAAAGAAAGATACCTTTACATCTACCAAGGGAAAGGCCCTCATGTCCAGGAAACAAAATGTTCCAATAGTGATGAATAACCCTTTGAACAAAGAAGTTCAGAAAGAAAGAGAGAAATCTCCAGAAAAGGAAGTTGAAGATACAGAATTATTTAAGCTAAATGACAGATAATTAATGGTTGCAATTAAGAAAATATTCAAAGAGATAAGAAATAGCTAGCATAGGAAGAAGAGCTGACCAGATGGAGGAAAGAATTAGTAAAATCGAAGACAAAAATTGGAATGTCACAGAAGGAAGAAGAGAGAGACCTAAAAGCTAAAAGAAATGAAAGATATCTACAAGAACTATCTGACTCCATTAGAAGAAAATAATATTAGGATAATAGGTATTCCAGAAGGAGCAGAGGAAAAGATGGGCACAGAGAATCTACTCGGACAAATAATAGACGAGAACTTTCAAAATCTATGGCAAAAACTGAAATCTCAAATCCAAGAAGGAAACAGGACCACTAGCTACTTGAATCCTAATAGACCCTCTCCAAGACACATTATACTGAAGATGTCAAAAGTCAAAGAAAAATAAAGAATCCTCAAGGCAGCCAGAAGAAAGAACACCATAACCTACCAAGGAAAGTCCATCAGACTATGTCTAAATTTCTCAAAAAAAAAAACAACTCCATAAGCCATAGGGAAATGGAACAAAGTATTCAAAATATTAAAGAAGAAAAATTACCAACCAAAAATCCTATACCTAGCAATGTTATCCTGTAGATATGAGGGAGGAATAAAGACCTTTGCAGACATACAAAAACTGAAGGAATTCTCCAGTACAAGGCCAGCATTTCAAGAAATACTGAAGGAGGTGATTGGACCTGAAACAAAAAGTAAAAGTAAATAGGGATAAACTGTAACAACAAAAATCTAAAAAGGGGAAGAAGTAAAGACAAATTTCCAAAGAGAATGGAGATAAGAAACATCCTTAACAAAAGGAATGACTGCATATATGAAACTTTCTTTTATATAAAGTCATTGATAACCACTAAAAAGAAGTTTACAACAGGAACACATAAAAATAAATGAAGAGAATACAGATAAAACAGTCATAAACACCATCAAACTAAAATAACCAAAGGGAAGAAAAAGCAAAGAAACTACAACAAAAAAATTGCTACCAGAAAACAAAAGATAAAATGGCTAAAGGAAATCCTCATATATCAATCATCACCCTAAATGTAAATGGACTAAACTCACCAATAAAAAGACACAGAGTAGCAAACTGGATTAAAGAACAAAATCTGACCTTATGCTGTCTACAAGAAGCACACCTCAGCCACAAAGACAAACACAGACTCAAGGTAAAAGGGTGGAAAAAAATTCTCCAAGCAAATGGCACCCAGAGAAAAGCAGATATAGCCATACTTATGTCTGACAAAGCAGACTTCAGGATCAAAAAGATAATAAGAGACAAAAATAGACATTTTATAGTGATACAGGGGATAATATATTTACAACAAGAAGATATTACACTTATTAATATATATGCCCCCAAACAAAAAGCACCAAAATTTACAAAGCAACTACTAACAGATCTAAAAGGAAAAACTGACAAAAATACAATTATAGTGGGGGACTTAAACACCCCATGGACAGCCATGCACATATCATCCTAAAAGAAAATAAATAAGAAAATATCAGCTTTAAATGATATTTTAGAGCAACTGGACATAATTGACATTTATTTACAGGTCACTTCATCTTAAAACACAGGACTATACATTCTTTTCTGGTATGCATGGAATGTTTTCAAGGATAGACCACATGCTAGGACACAAAGCTAGCATCAGCAAATTTAAGAAAATTGAAATCATACTAAGTGTACTCTCCAATCACAAAGCTTTGAAATTGAAGATTAGCTACAAAAAGAAAGCAGGAAAAACCACATATACATGGAGATTAAACAACATGTTATTAAAAAAATGACTGGATCAAAGAAGAAATAAAAGAAACAATTAAAAAACACATAGAAACAAATGA
>PVKE010049471.1:0-11255 GCA_004027555.1 Craseonycteris thonglongyai | reverse complement strand
TTTTTTTTTATATTTATAGAGAGTAATTATTTTATCTTCAGTACATATTTATTTCTATTTTACTTTTGACAGATAGAGAGAGAGACAGAGACAGAGACAGTTAGAGAACCGAACTGTGGGAACTCCCCAGTTCAGCATGTGGGTCCTGCCTGGGCCGGAGCCGGGATTCGATCCTCGGTCCTCGTGGCCTCAAAGCGAGCGCTCAACCCGCTGAGCCGTCCCGGCTTTCCCCTGGATGTTTCTTTACATGGACATTTACTCGGCATAGTATGGCAGGATTCTAAAAAAAAAACACCCAGAACCCCCCTGCAGACCCAGACCAGGTGCCACAAGGGCCCACTGTGCCCCACCAGCTCTCTGCTTCACATCGGGTAAACTTGTGTGAGTTTCTCTCGGAATTGCAGGATTCCTTGCTATAAGTAGCAGACCACAACTTTATTTGAGCTGTTCTTAGAAATTCTTCCAGGTGAACAACAGTTGAGATAACCCAGGGAATGGGGAAAAAATGAGTTGCTGCTTTTACTCTCAACTTGTTCATTGGATTGCTCACTGAGAGCCTGAACAAAATCTTTGCTGACTAAATGAGAGACTGAACTCCAAAAGGGAAAGGACAGTTGCTTCCCCAACCTGAACGTCCAATGTGGGCAAGATAGTTAAGATCCCCAATCCATAATGATGAATCCAAAGTGGCCAGAAGTCACCCAAGTGTGGTAGAGGGCTGATCCCAGAGAAGCTGGCAGGAGCACTGGGGATAAGGGTGGGGCACCCTGGAATGGGTGCACGGAAAGAGAGGCCCATGCTTAGGAAAGCATCGCAGTTCCAGTGGTGTCTGGTAACCTCTTGCTGGCCCTTGCTGAGGTATTCTTAGTTGACTAAGAATCTTTGCGGTTATCTGAGGAAAAATGTCCTCTAGAGCCTGAAGCAGTCCTATAGGTCTAAGGACAGGCAAAAAGACCACCTACACGACCCTGGCCAGAACAGACCCAGGACTAGAAAAACAGCCCGGGTGACTCCATTCTTTCAGGTTGCCATGGTTTCTATCTGCAGGGCAGCGTGACCAGCTATGGTACGTGATCACATAACTGCAGGGAACATTCCATTGTAATGTCCATACAATGAGGAACCCACAGTAAAAAATTAAACTGACCCCACGTGAAGTCAGTTCTAAAAATAGTAACTAGCCCCTGCATATATAACCTGTACACTGACACCTGTGGTTGATTTGGCTATGTCCCCAGGGACAGAGGGATACAGCTTGCTTGTTGGCTATGTCTCTATCTTTAAAATAAACTTTTATTCTGCCTGGCTCCTGTTTGGTCTCCCTTTGGGTGCGTCCTTTCAATAGAAACATCTATGGCATTTGGCTCATCTAGAGACTTTGTGTGTAAGGGCTGGTTTTCCCCAGAAGTTTGTTCAGATTCCATAGAGAGCAAAAATAACATGGAAAATTATGCCTCCCAGGTAGACTGACCAGATGTACCATTTTAAATGAGACAGAAAACAAGGGTACCGTTCCATTTCAAATGGTATGGTCAGCCTACTGGTAAGTTTTTGTGGTTTTTTTTTAAGATTTATTTTTATTGTTTTTGACAGAGAGAGAGATACAGAGACAGAGAGAAGGTGGAGGGCCCTGAACAGTCTCCACAGTTGTACATCATTGGTTTTTCCACAAGGTTTCATTCCACAGGTGGGCGCAAGGCTGCACAGGGCAGGAACTGGGCTGGGGTCTCACCCCAGTGAGAACCGAACTGGGGGCACTCCCCAGTTCAGCATATGGGTCCGCATGGGCCGGGGCCAGGATTCGATCCTCAGTCCCCGGGGCTGCAAAGTGAGCGCTTAACCCACTGAGCCATCTCGGCTTCCCCAACAAAAGATTTTAGATATGGCTTATTGAAAGGACATCAAATAAAAGACACTTTCCAATTTTGTTGGAGACCTTATAACTGCAAATGAACATCTACCTTAGTTTATGAAAGCATAAAACTCCTTTAGAATGAGAATTTAATGACATCAGAGGTACACAGCTATCCCAAAGACATCAACAAGGCCTGTATGTTTATGGATTGATACTGAATTCAGAATCCATTGTTTGTCTTTACCTGTCACTAATGATGTTAGTCATAACAGTGGTTATATTTGTTTTGGGGTTTTTCTATATAGTCAAATGTTCATGATTACTGAATATGTATAAGGTAACTTGTTACTATTCTTTTTATGGTTTATGTAAAGGTTATAGTAGATGCCAAATACAGAAAAATGAGACAGAATGTTACTGGAGAATGGGCCCTCCTCAGCACAGTGTCCAGGTTCTTGGCATCCCAAATAAGGAATTGAGTGAGACACAGAAGTATGGGGGTGAAAGAATAAATAGTTTACTGAAAGTAGAAGAGCACTCCCACGATGTGGGAACATAGCAGAAAGGATAGTTTATTAGAAGTGCCTTGATTATTGAGGTCTTGGTAGTTTTTATTCCTTAAAAGGGGTCACACCTTTCTGGGGCCTTTTGATTGACAGTCTTGATAGACAAGGGGCCATGACATGACCTTTAAAAAAAAAAAATTTATTTTATTGTTTTTTGACACAGAGAGACAAAGAGAGACAGAGAGAAAGGGGAGGGCCCAGAGCAGTCTCCATAGTCGACATTAGTTTTCCATATAGTTTCACTCCACAGGTGGTACAGGGCTGTGCAGGGCAGGAACTGGGCTGGGAGCCTCCAGCATAGGCCCTGGCAAGAACTGAACTGGGGGCACACCCCAGTTCAGCATATGGGTCCGCCTGGGTCAGGGCTGGGATTCGATCCTTGGTCCCTGGGGTTGCAAATTGAGTGCTTAACCCACTGAGCCATCCCAGCTTCCCCATGACCTTCTTTTAACTGTGCATGTTTCTTCCTAGAACCCAGTCTGTTATAATGATATTAATGAACGTCTGGGCATATGTATGATATTATAATAATGGCATAATGAGACCTAAGTGAAATGAAGGTCATTATAACTTACTGTGCAGGCATTAGTGACTGGTTTGAACTGGTGGGTATTTTGTACCCTTTAACTTCCTCCTTATGGTTAATAGTAATGGTAGATAAGGGAGGGGTCTGGTGAAGAAAAGGAGGTCACCTGTTCTTCTGGATGGTCGTTCTCTGCAAGACGTATGGGACGTGTCAGAGATCCAATTCTTACCTATAGCTGTCTGCCTCAAGAATGCAAAACTCAGATCCTGATAGGTCACAAGATAGAAATGATACAGTGTTTTTTCACAATCAAATCCCTAGGATCTGTCTGCCTTCCATTTACCTACCCTTCCTGTTTTGGGAAAATGTGGTCTCAATTCATATACCATGGTTACAGTATTGCCCCATCCCCAGTGGTCAACAAGACAACCTCCACACTGAGAACTCCTAGGAATGAGATTTCCTTGCACTGTGAGACCACAACTACCCGACCAAAAGGGCATATAACTTTTTAGTAAGAGGAACATCTTTGCCTTAAGCAAACCCTGTCCATTGTTTCTGTGCATCTAGGTTACTACACCTTTGAAATAAACTGTAACTATCCTCAAGAGAACACGTAATCTTAACTATCCTGTAATCCTAGCCTCTCCTTGCTTTTTTCCCACCTCCATGTAATCTTTTTTGCATTTCCTACTTAATTTCCAATGCATAAAAGAACCTGCAAAACTGTTACTCTCCAGAGCATTTCAGATCTCGGTCCCTAGCATATGTTGTTAGTTTGGCTCAAATAAGCTCTTAAAAAATTTTTTTAAAAAGAGTAAAAGAGAAAAAGAAAAGGAAGGAAGGAAGGAGGGAGGGCAGGAAGGAAGGAGAGAAAGAAAAGGAAAGAACAGGAAAGGAAAGAAAAGAAAAGAAAAAAAAAGAAAAGCTGTCCTTAGAAAGAAGAGAGCAAGATCCTTGCTAAGTCGGGGCTACAATTTGCTTCCTGACAAAGAACAGAGCTTTTGGCTACAGTTTGTTATGGGGTCTGGAAAAAGCCTGTTTGAGTGAAACCCAAATGGATGGCAACTTTCCAGAGCACTCACTTCCCTGCAATTCCTGCTTCTTTATTTCACAGGCTAGAAAGGCTGATGTAGAGTCTGCTTTAAATGGTTAAATGGCAACAAGGACAGATATGGTGCCATATCCTGAAACTTTTGGGAAGTGAACACCCCTGTGAGATAATATAGTTTGCTTCCCATTAACCTGCAAAAATAACAACAGAAACAGCCATGATCTACTGAATGTTATTCAAAAGAAATCTTTGCAGGGTATCTTTCAAGTTTTGTACTTCCTGTACCTTCCCCAGATTTCACTGCTAAGACTGAATCTTTCTTCCAAGACTTGAGTGCCTGAATTATTTTTGGAATGGAAAAAGTCATTTTTTCATATTGTAAGAGTGTCCTGAAATGGTTCAGCCTGTCTCACGTTCCTTGCCTGGCTCCCTGCCCTGTTACAGCAAGACTCCCCTAGCTTGCCTCAATGGCCAGACTTCTAAAAAGCAACCCAACAAGGCTGGTTCCAGTGGGAGATGGATAGAGAGGAAAGTTTGTAGTCCAAAGTGAATCAGATTGCCTTAAAGAGCATCAGACTTAAAGTTTTATTTTTCCATGTTACTAAACCATGTCTAAACTCTTAAATCCTTATTTCATGTATGTAAAGGTGAAGCTTGGGAAACTAATGACAGAGTTAGACTTAGCTTACAGTTTGATTCACCCCGCCCCAGCTTGCTTTTCTGCCTGCTATTCAACTGTTTAAATTAATGACTGTTTTGTTGCCTTTCTTAAGGCTACACATACCTCATTAGTCCAGTTAGCCAGCAGAGCACTACCTGGGAAGAATAACTTTTCAATTCTCAGGGCCCTAGACACTAGGGTCCCTGGTTGCACTCCCTAGCAGTTTGGGTTGATGGTGCACAGAACACCTTGGCCATGACGGCTGAATTTGAGATAACATTATTTGCTCTGGGATGCTTGTTACCAATCCAAACACTTATTTCTAGTCATCACTAAAATTAAGATCTCTAAGGGCTAAAAATTCTAGTTCATATAGAAGATATTAATATATGAGTATGTTTTAAATAAAAGATGGTAGATGGTATGGAAGTATATTTTCATTAAGGGAAATTAAAAAGTTTTGTCTTGGTTATTTCAGGATGGGAAAAGAGAAAGAGAAAAATTATCTCATAATTAAGCTGGCTAAAGTTAAATTGTTATAAGGATTTTAAAAAATTAATTAAGCATTAATATCAATAGTGTGTCTATGTAAAGCTAAAACAAGTTCCTTCATCTACTAAACGAACAAAATTTTTCTGTGTTGTTGGTCTGTTCCTGGTAGTATATGAGGTCTGACAATTAAGTTCACGAATTCATCCTAGAAAAAGTGCTACATACCTCATTGCTGAATACCACTAAAGCCATCTTCAAAGTACTCCCCTTGGGAAGCTATGCACTGACACCAGTGCCTCGTCCTCCTTTCAAAGCAATCTCGGGACTCTTTTTCTGGAATGGCCATCAGAGTGATTGTCATATTACCTGTGATGTCCTCAATGTCATCAAAATACCTTCCTTTCAATATTTCCTTTATCTTTGGGTAAAGAAAAAGTCACTGGGGGCCAGATCAGGTAAGTAGAGAGGGTATTCCAATACATTGATTTGTTTACTGGCTAAAAACTCCCTCACAGGGGAAGCCGGGATGGCTCAGTGGATTAAGCGCTCACTTTGCAGCACCGGGGACAGAGGATCGAGGATCGAATCCTGGCCCCGACCCGTGCGGACCCATATGCTGAACTGGGAGCTCCCCCAGTTCAGTTCTCTCTCTGTCTCTGTATCTCTCTGTCTCCCTCTCTCTCTGTCAAAAACATAAAAAAAAAAAAAAATTTAAAAACTCCCTCACAGACAGTGCTGTGTGAGCTGGTACATCGTTGTGATGCAAGAGCCATGAGTTATTAGCAAAAGTTCAGGTCGCTTTCCACACAGCCTTTTCAGCATTTCCAAATAGTCAACTTGGTGAACTGTTTGTCCAGTTGATACCAGTTCATCATGAACAGTCCCTCTGCTGTCAAAAATGGTTAGCAACATCATTTTGGCTCTTGATTTGGACTGATGGAACTTTTTTGGTTAAGAAGAATTGGCTGACTTCCATTGTGCACTTGGAGGCTTTGTTTCAGGGTCGTATTGGTACACCGGTATTTCATCACCAGTGATAGCATAAACATTGTCTTGTCTCTCCCAAAGGTCTTGGCAAGCTTTGACTCTCCTTTGTTTTTGTTCATCAGTGAGCTCCTTTGGGACCATTTTCGCACACACCTCTCTCATGCTAAGATTTTCCTGTTTCTCTATCGACGTTTACTTGGTCTGCTATGCTTCTCATAGCTGACAATTTTCTAAAAAGATTTATTTACTTATTTTTATTGTTTTTGACAAAAAAAAGAGAGAGATAGAGAGAGACAGAAAGGAGAAGGGCCCAGAGCAGTCTCCATAGTTGCACATCATTAGTTTTCTACATACCGTAGTTTCATTCCACAGGTGGGTACAGGGCTGTGCAGGGCAGGAACTAGCTGGCTATGTGGAACTGGCTTCCCACATAGGAAGCTCGCCCCAGTGAGAACTGAACTGGGGACACATCGGAGTTCAGCATATGGGTCCACACAAGCCGGGGCTGGGATTCAGTTCTTGGACCCTGAGACTACAAGATGAGCACTTAACCCACTGAGCCATCCTGGCATCCCCCAGCCGACAATTTTGATGCACATTTGGACAAATTCTTGCAATGTTTTCATCAGTTCTGTTCCTTACTGGAGCCCTGACTTCATCAGTAATGTTTACTCTCCCCTCAGAAAAATGTTTAATCCATTTGTACACTGCCATTTTCTTCATGGCATTATCCCCATGAACTTGGACTAACATGTCCCTGATTTCACTTCTAGTCTGGCCAAGTTTAACAAGAAATGCAATGTTTGTTGCTCTAATTCAAGTTCCGACTTTCTTGCGATGGCACACAAAAACATGCAACACAATAATGGACGCCACTAAGCAAGGCACTGCCACATGTGAACATGAACACAGAAGTGAGACACTGAAATACAAAGGTTATGAAACCTTACCAAGTTGTACAGTGCTGCCAACGTAAATGCACAGTGGCCAGTTCACAAACTTAATTGTCAGACCTCGCATAAAATTTTCTGCCTAAGAACAAAGTTCTGTATATTTTGTTGTCTTAATCAGGTTCTCAATAAAACTAAATCCTCTCCATAAGAACTAAAATCTTGTTTATAATTATGCAACCTTCTGTATTTGTCTTTAAAATCTTTTATTGTCATTTTGGTTAAATGAGAAATATTATTTCCTAATGATCTGTGTGAACTTTTTAGTCAAATATTTAAAAATTTTTAATATGTTTGACAAACTTCCAAAAATCAAATTTTAAATAAAGTCTTATTGACCTAAGAATAACTTTGAAGTGTCCCAGAGGGACCTTGAAACACCTCAAAAGATTTATTCTTTCTCTTTGCAAAAGGAAAATATAAACATAATTAGACTTATTTGGTATGTTAAATTACATGGGAAGCATTGTCAAATAAATAATATTAAACTATTGATTATACTTATATAAATGTTATTAAAGTAAATGTTCTTAAAATTATATGAAGTTCCTAAAATTCTGACCTGTCCTGGTATATTGCTAAAAAACTTACATTTTTTTCTCTATGTCTGAAAGTTGTAAATTCTATCCTGTCTTTGAAATGTAAATATCCAGGAACAAACCAAAACAGTGCTCATAGAGATGAAAGGGGAAAAAAGAGGCCTTTTTAAAATACAGACTGCTGTATAAATTCCCTTGCCAAAATTACTTCATAAAAGAACCCTGGTTTTTTATAAAACTAAAAAATAGTTAAAGATAACACAAAATGACTATTATGAAAAATAAGGTATATGTTTATAGTAAAAATATAAAGCATGGAGTTATACTTTTATTAAATAAAAATAAAATATATTTTTTGGATCAGAAAAGATATAAAGGGCATTGGCTTCACTACTGTAAAAACAAACAAACAAACACAGGACATAGGCTTGTTTGCTGTTTTCGGTAAAGAAAAAAATAATAGTTTTGTCCTAAAAAAATAATTGTTTCAAAATAAAAAAGAAAAAGATAGGACAAAAATTAAAAAGCGTATAAAAGTTACAGAAGGTTTATGGATGTTATAAAAAGTTATGGAATTTATAGAAGGTTCATGGGAAAAAAATCTTGAGAAAATAATTTTATATATGGTTAAGCTAACTAAGATTAGAATGGATAACTAAGTCATCTTTCTTATTTATATGTGCATATGTGTAAACTCTTATTCGATTTTAAAACATGGCCTTTTTAATTCTTCTATCATTTACAATTATTGTTTTATTTTAATGCTTTGGGGGAAAATGTTTCTATAAAAGTGATCTTCAAAGAGACTCATAAAAAATACTTGACAAGTATTCTAAAATACAGATTTCTGAAAACTTTAAAAACATAACATTGAACTGGGTAAAGATTTAAAGAACTTTAAGGAAAAAAAGAGTCATAAAATTGCTAACAAAAAGATCAAGATTAACAAGAATTAATAACATGGAACTAAATAAACTGATATGGATAATTATAATTTTTATGACTTTTTTTTAAGATTTATTTTTACTGTTTTTGACAGAGAGCGAGAGATACAGAGACAGAGACAGAGAGAAGGGGGAGGGCCCAGAGTAGTCTCCATAATTGCACATCATTGGTTTTTCCACATAGTTTCATTCCACAGGTGAGCGTGGGGCTGCACAGGGCAGGAACTGGGCCAGGGTCTCACCCCAGTGAGAACCGAACTGGGGGCACTCCCCAGTTCAGCATATGGGTCCACACGGGCCAGGGCCAGGATTCGATCCTCAGTCCCCGGGGCTACAAAGTGAGTGCTTAACTCACTGAGCCATCCTGGCTTCCCCTTTATGACTTTTATATAAAATATTATTGGGTTATGACCCTTGCTTTCTAAATATAAGAATGTTTTTCTCCTAAACTACCTATGACCTACAGCAAGTTGGTAAATTATACCTTTATGAATAAAATTAAAACATTTATCTTTTTCTTCCTACCTTGATCTCTCCAATATTTCAGTTTCTCTTAACTAATCCATGTATGACCAAATTTAAAGATGTTGACTCTTGGATTCATGTTTCCCAATTTAAAGAAAGCTCTTGTATCTAATTGGACTGTTCAACCAACAGAGGACTTAAAATTTAAAATTACATACTAGGAAGTAAAGCAGATGACTTCTGTTATGAACAACTAACTCAAGATTCTGGACCAAGCCTATGTAGTCTACCCCTCTATTTCTCCTTTTTTTTTTTTTAACTTCAGTTCCTCCCTATCTTACAAATAATATGAGAGGCCTCGTACTCACCATAGTACCGGTAGATATTGTTTCTTTTCCCCCCTTAATTTCTGATGACAACGATAACACTGGACATCACCTTTAAACCTATTCCACAGGTCAGACATGCAACTGGTTTATACACATAGTCAAGGATGTTTAATGCCTGGTCATGTCAACCCCAGTAAAAGGACCAGATTTAAAAGAGTACCTTTTCCTTGGGCAGGTATCGCAATGACTGCCACAGCAATAGCCAGCCAAGGAAAAACTTTTTTATTTCTCTTGCATGAGTTATATTAGACAACAGTTGCTTTTGGCTATATCCTAGCTGAAAAAGATGAGGTTCACTCTGTTAATATCTTCCCTTAACTGCCCTCAGACATTGCCTCCTGATTCAGATCTGTTCTTCAAATTGGATTTAATATTTTTTTATTATTTTTTTAATATTTATTTATTTACTTATTTATTTTGACAGAGAGAGAGAGAGAGAGATACAGAGACAGAGAGAGAACTGAACTGGGGGAGCTCCCAGTTCAGCACATGGTTCCGCACAGGCCGGGGCCGGGATTCGATCCTCGGTCCCTGGCGCTGCAAAGTGAGTGCTTAACCCGCTGAGCCATCCCGGCTTCCCCGGATTTAATATTTTATTATATACATTTTTGCTGTCACAAATCCTTGTTTTTCATAGCATGATGTTATCAAAACACCAATCTGATAATGGTTGCTCAGTGTTATGATCACTGAGGCCTATAAAACTTCATATAAGAAATATAAGGAAAAGCCGGGACGGCTCAGTGGGTTAAGCGCTCGCTGTGAAGCCCCGAGGACCAAGGATCGAATCCGGCTCTGGACCAGGCGGACCCACATGCTGAACTGGGGAGTTTCCACAGTTCAGTTCTCTCTCTGTCTCTGTATCTCTCTCTCTTTCTGTCAAAAAGAAAAAAATAAATAAATAAAAGAAATATAAGATGTTTGCCCTCAAAGAAACATGACAGTGAAGCCTTCTTCTGCTCTGGAGCTCTTATTGCTCAAATAAGGAGTTGATCACTCTCTCCCTGAAACTCTTCTCTATGACTCCCTTGACATCATTCTATTCTGACATTTTGAACTTGTCTGTCTGAACACACTCTTCCAGTCTCTTCCTGGCTTCTCTTTGGCCACCTATTGCAGATGCTACTGGTTGTCTACCCAACATTTTTCTCCCCTTGCTCCTTTCTGATAGAACCCTGATTTTGTCCAGATGAGCTCCCTCCTCAAAGCGGGAATGCATTTCCCAAGAGTTGAGCCCTATCTTCTGAGACAAATCCTGATTAGTAATTTACAAACCATTGGTTCTCAAAGTATGGTCCCAAGCTAGCAGCATTAGGCTCACCTGGGAACTTGTCAAAAATTCAAATTATCAGACCTCACAGCAGAACCAGAACCCAGCAACCTATGGTTTGATAAGCCGACCATGTGATCCTAGTATATTCTCAAATGTAAGAACCATTGGTCCAAGCCAATCATAAGTAGGCTTGTTTCCCTTCCCAGTGATGGGATTAGGTATACACATGTGATACACTTTTTACAATGAGATGCATGAAGTCTGCTGAGAGAGGGGGTCTTGGAAAGATTACTTTGCTTCTGAAAGACATACACAAAAGAGATGATCCCTCTGATGGACAATACTGTGTTGGATGAGATGCCTGAGACTATTTGACCAGGAGGAAAGTAGCCTAAAGGCAAGTCAGAGGGTTCAGAATGGCAAAGCAGAAAGATGGGAAGGGTCTATTATGGGTTGAGTTGTATCCCGCCCTCCTCCCCACAAAGACATATTGAGGTCCTCACATCTAGTACTCCAGAATGTGACCATAGTTGGAAATAAGATTGTTGGCAGAT
>PVKE010049470.1:0-11254 GCA_004027555.1 Craseonycteris thonglongyai | reverse complement strand
TGACTGTGGGATTTTGATGGGAATGGCATTGAATCTGTATATTGCTTTGGGGAGTATGGCCATTTTAACTATGTTGATTCTTCCAATCCATGAACATGGAATGTCTTTCCATTTCTTTGTATCCTCTTTAATTTCTTTTAAGAGTGTCTTATAGTTTTCAGTGTATAAGTCCTTCACATTCTTTGTTAGATTTATTCTATTGATACATTATTATCAACCAAAGTTTACAGTTTATTTAATGCCCTTTGCTTTTACATACTATCCGTTTTCTTTTCTAGAATCCCATCCAGGATGCCACATTTAGTTGTGTTTTCTCTCTCTCACTTGTGTGCACACATGCATAACCATGCACGTGCTGTCTCTTTTTTTTTGAAATTTAATTGACATACAACATTGTACAACATAATGATTTGCTATATATATTGCCAAGTAATCACAATAAGTTTAGTTAAAATCCATCACCATACCTAGTTACAATTTTTTTGTTCCTCTGATGAGCTCTTTTAAGATCTGTTCTATTTATCCTGTCTCATTAGGCTCCTCTTGACATATTCTGACTTTCCTTGTTTTTTATGATCTTGGCTGTTTTGAGAACTGGGTCAGATATTTTGTAGGATGTGCTCTATTGGAATTTGTCTGATGTTTTTCTTATGCTGAGTTTGGGGGAGGAAGACCAAAGAGGTAAGTAAGATGCTCTTCTCATTACATCATATCAAGGATACAGGCTGTCAACATTAACTATGCCTATTCATGGTCACCTTTATACTTTAAAAGGAAGTCACTCTGTGCAACCCATACTTAAAGAGCAGGGAGTTATGTCCCCCCTCCTTCAGGGTAGATATCTATATAAATTATTTGGAATTCTTTCCCATGGGAGATTTCTCCCTTCTCTCCCATTTGTTAATTTATTCAATCATTTAATTGTATCAGTATGCCTCCTGGGTATTTTATACTTTGGTTTTTAACCTAATACTACTTTATTTATTTTGTTGCTCAAATTGTTCCAACTTTAGCTATTGGGATCCCTTCCAGTTGGCGCCTGTGGCCCTTTGACATACTCACATCAGTGTGTTTTGGCTTTTTTCATTTTGTTTTCTTTGGAGCACTTCCTTACTCTCTGGCACTAGGAGTGCTTGTTGTTACCAGGATGTTGTTTCTTTTAGGTCATCAATCCTTTTTTTTTTTTAAAGATTTATTTTATTGTTTTTGACAGACAGAGAGAAGGGGGAGGGCCCAGGGCAGTCTCCATTGTTGTAGTCATCAGTTTTCAACATGCTTTCGTTCCACACAGTGGGTGGGGGACTATGCAGGGCGGGAACCAGGCCAGGGGCCTCCCACATGGGAAGCACACTCCAGTTCAGCATATAGGTTCACACAGGCTGGGGCCAGGACTTGATCCTCGGTCCCCGGGGCTGCAAAGCAAGCCCTTAACCTGCTGAGCCATCCTGGCTTCCTCAAGGATTTATTTTATTGTTTTAGACAGAGAGAAACAGAGAGAAGGGGGAGGGCTCAGAGCAGCCCCCACAACTGCACGTCATCAGTCTTCAACATAGTTTCATTCCACACATAGGTGCACAGGGGACTATGCAGGGCAGGAACTGAGCCAGGGGCCTCTCACACGGGAAGTGCACTCCAGCGAGAACTGAACTGGGGCCACACACCAATTCAGCACATGGGTCTGCACGGGCCGGGGCTGCATTCAATCCTCAGTTTCCAGGTCTGCAAGATGAGCCCTCAGCCTGCTGAGCCATCCCGGCATCCCCTATCAATTCTTCTTAATTGCCCACAGTGCACCAGTACAGGTGCTCGGCCCAGAGAATACAACAGTGATCATGCCAGATGTGGCATCTGCCCTTACAGAAGTCACAATAAATTTGTAGGAACAACCTTCAGAGGGCAGCTTTGACACTGACTAGTTGGGACAAGTGAGACCTTGGGCAAGTTATTTAACCTCACTGAGCTTCCGCCTCCCCTTCTGTGAAATGAGGGTGATTACAATACTTCCTAAGGACACTGAGAATTAAATAAAATAACTCACTTTTAGAATCTCTGAAATAGAGCCTGGTATCAAATGCTTATTAAGTCTTACTTAGTAATAAGAAATCACAAAAAATTACAATCTGTAGAAGTTCAGAGTGCCAGCAAACACATAACAGGAGGACATGTCTTCATTTTGGAGTCTCTAGGGAAGGCCTCCCAAGTCATTGGTGTTGCTGCTGAGGCAGGAAGGGTAAGCCAGTGGGCAAAGGAGAGCAGAGTGTTTAACCCTTTCCAATCCAATTTTTATGAAACCTGCATCCTCCCCAACTCTAATTTATTTTGGCTGGGAAAGAGGTCAGTGGATTTTTATTACTATACTATAGTTTGAAAGGAGAAAAACATAATATGAACATAAATGGTGATTGATTTTCTTTTTTACAATGTTGGACATCGTCCCACATCAGAGCGGAAGAGGAAAAGTACAATGTCGGACGAGGTCTGACATTGGACTGGAAAGGGTTAAGGCAGCAAGTACAAAGACCCTGACGCTGGCAGGAGCTTGGCACACTTAGTAACTGAGAAAAGCCTGGTGGCAGAGACACAGGTAGGAAAGGAGACTTGTGGGATTGTAAGGGACAGGTCACAGAGGGCCTGGTCCTAACAGCAACGGTGGTAACTAGTGTAAGTGCATATGTCTAGTAAGAACAGAGCTGGGGTTTGAACCCAGGTCTACTTGGTCTCAGATCTTTATTTACTTGGTCTGAATTAGAGATGGGAGTTTTTGTTTTTTGGTAAGAAGCACAGTCTTGGTTCTTAGGGGTTGGAATCAGAGTACACCCCAGCCACTGAAGTTCTAGGTTTTTGCTATTCTTCCAGCACAAGCTCTGAGGGTCTGTGAGGCAGGGGTCATAAAGATGACTCAGTCTGGGCCCCTGTTCTTGAGGATATCACTGCTCTTGAGGAGACAGAGACATATATGCGTTACGTTGGCAGCACTGTATAAACCACTTGGTAAGGTTTCATGACCCTGGTATATCAGTGTCTCACAGCTGTGTTCGTATCGATGTGTGGCGGTGCCCTGCTGAGTGGCATTCATTGTTTTCATTGTTACGTGTTTTTGTGTGCTATCACAAGAATGTTGGAGCTTGAATTAGAGCAATGGACAAACATTGAATTTCTTGGTAAGAGTGGAAGTGATCAGGGACATGTTATCCAAGTTGATGGGGATAATGCCATGAAGAAAATGGCAGTGTACAAATGGATTAAATGTTTTTCTGAGGGGAAAGTGTCACTGATGAAGAGAGATCAAGGCAGCCAGTAATGAGCAGAACTGATGATAACATTGCCAAAACTCATCGAATTGTGTGTCAAAATTGTCAACTGACTGTGAGAAGCATAGTAGACCAAATAAATATTGATAGAGAAATAGGAAAATCTTCACTGAAAATCTTGGCATGAGAAAGGTGTGTGCAAAAATGGTCCTGAAGGAGCTCACCGATGAACAAAAGCAAAGGAGAGTCTAATCTTGCCAAGACCTTGTGGAGAGGTAAAATGATGTTTTGGGTCATGTTATCACTGGTGATGAAACGTGGGTGTACCAATATGACCCTGAAACAAAGCATCAAAGTGTACAATAGAAGTCAGCCAATTCTCCGCAACTAACAAAGTTCTGTCAGTCCAAATCAAGAGTCAAAATGATATTACTAACCTTGTTTGATATCAGAGGATTGTTCATTATGAATTTGTACCAAGTGAACAAATAGTCAGCCAAGTTGACTGTTTGGAAGTGCTGAAAAGGCTGTGTGAAAAAGATGAAAACTACCTCATCTTTTTACCGACGACTCATGGCTCTTCCATCATGATAATGAGGGAGTTTTTAGCCAGTAAACAAATAAGTGCATTGAAACACCCTCCCTACTCACCTGACCTGGCCACCAATTACTTTTTTCTTCACCCAAAGATAAAAGAAATAATGAAATGAAGACCTTTTGGTAACATTCAGGACATCAAGGTTAATATGACACTGGCTCTGATGGCCATTCCAGAAAGAGTTCCAAAATTGCTTTGAAGTGTGGACTAGGCACTGGCATTGGTGCAAATCTTCCCAAGAGGAGTACTTTGAAGGTGATCATAGTGATATTTAACAGTGAGGTATATAGTACTTTTTCTGTGCTTCTGTCACCATTTTGAAATGCTTAGTAATCTATAAATGAGAGACCCCACATTTTTATCTTGCACTGGGCTCTGAAAGTTATGTACCCAATCTTAGTGACAAAGCCTGAAATATTTATAGTTGGGCCCTTTTCAGAAAGTATGCTGGTCTTGCTGTGGTGGGCAAAATAACAGTTCCCCAAAGGTGTCCATGCCAGAATCTCCGGGAACCTGTGATGATGTAACCTTACCTGGCAAAGGGCGCCTTGCAGATTGGAATAAGTTAAGTATCTGGAGATGGGAAGATGATCCTGGATTATCTGCATGAGACCAGTGTCATCACAAGGGTTCTTATAAGGAGGTAGGGGAGTCAGAGATGTGACAGTGGAAGCAGAGGTCAGTGATGCCACTGTCAGCTTTGATGGTGAAGGAAAGGGCTATGAGCCACGGATTGTAGGCAGCATGTGGCAGCTCGAAGAGACAAGGAAACATTCTCTACTAGAGCTTCCAGAAGGACCATAGCCCTCCCGACACCTTGATTTTAGCCTAGTAAAACAAATTTCAGACTCTCACCTCCACAGTGATACAGTGGAAAGTCATGACATCTGAACCATGTAGAGGACTCCCTGTGTGGGTGGGGGTTATTTGGGGGACATAAGAAATGGGTTAACATGTCCAGTGAGCTGTTCACTGATCAGCTCCCTAACAGAGCTGAGGCATCAAAGTGGAAAACTCGTTCAGAGAACAGGAGCCAGGTAGGCCTGAACAAGCCGAAAGAACCTTCTGACATTCAGGCTATTTGGGGGCCTGACTTCAGTCTGATTCCACCTCAAGTGCCAAGTAGATCAGTTGTATAAAAACCAGAAAGCTTTATTTATCTGTTCTTAGGCAGCTGAGTTATTTTGAGGTTAGCAGTTTGGAATTCACATCCCTGATTTGTTTAGAACTGGAGGAGGAACAGCACTGGCTCCCATGGGTCAGCTGTGATTCCCATTTCTGACCCAGAGGGACTGGCCCTGCAGGGGCACAGAAATGCAGGGCTTCCCTTTAGGAACTGCTACGCTAGTAACTTCCCAGACCTCAGTTTTCTTGTTTGCAGAAGGCAGATGGCACTGCTCCCTCAGGAACACAAGTAAAGCAGGCACCAAGCAGAACATCTAAGGCACCCCCTTTACCGTCCTATAGGCAGGCCCATAAAGTTCTGTGGTTAATGCCCCAGATAGCCAAAGGGGCTCTGCTTCTTCTTAGGATCATAGGGGAAGCCAGGATGGCTCAGCAGGTTAAGCACTTGCTTTGCAGCCTCGGGGACTGAGGATCAAATTCCGGCCGAGGCCTGTGTGGACCCATATGCTGAATTGAGGTACGCTTCCCATGCGGGAGGCCCCCAGTTCAGTTCTCGCCCCCCAGTTCGGCCCATGGTTTGAGGGGGCTTGCCTCCCATGCGGGAGACCCCCAGCCCAGTTTCCGCCCTGCGCAGCCCCCGCCCACCTATGTGGAACAAAACCATGTCGAAAACTGATGACATACAACTGTGGAGACTGCTCTGGGCTCTCCCCCTTCTCTCTGTCTCTCTCTGTCTCTGTCAAAAACAATAAAATAAATCTTAAAAGAAAAAGAATCATAACTCCTTGAATGCCACCTTGTGAGATATCATGGGGCACTCACCTGAGTGAACTTGGCAAGTTTTGTTTTCCAGAATTATCTTTCTGGATTTGACCCATTACCCTTTGACTTCAGTATCTTTCTGGCAAGAACAGCAGTGGGCATTTTGTCTCCTATAGAATAGAAAAAATTCCAGCACTCTGATTCTCATGGTCACGGAGTGGCCAGGTTTCCCTGTCGTCCCAAAGCAATATGTCATTTTCAGGTGTTGTCACATGGTCATCTTCATTCTACCAGTGACCTCATAGTAGCCACTATCATTTTCTTTTATCGTTTTTAAGATTTGTTGTTTTTTAATCCAGCTGTTTGTTTTCATTACCGTATGAGTTCTCTTTCTTGCTTTGTCTCTAAATATTTTATATGTATCTGTTGGGCTTTTTGTAATACTTTTTTTAAAAATGTTTTTAAGTGGAAATTCCATGGTTTCTAGTGTATTCACAAAGTTGTGCAAACATCACCGCCTCACTCTTTCATTCCAGAACATTTTTATCACCTCCAAAAGAAACCCTATGCCCATCAGCAGTAACCCACCAGCCCTAGGCAACTACTAGTGTTTCTGACTCCATGAATTTACTTCTGATCATTATATAAATGGAATCATACAATGTAGCCTTTGTGTCTGGCTTCTTTCACAGAGCATAAAGTCTTCAAAGTTCATCTGTGTTATAGGGTGAATTAGTACTTTATTCCTTTTTATGGCTGAGTAATACTTCACTGTACAGATATACCACATTTTGTTTATATATCCATTCATCCATCAATGACATTGGGTTGTTTTTACCTTTTGGCTGTTGTGAATGATGCTGCTCTGAGCATTCATGGATGAGTTTTTGTATGAACATTTGTGTTCATTTCTCTTGGGTATATACCCAGGAGTGGAATGGCTGGATCATATAATAACACTGTGTTTAACTTTTTGAGGAACCACCAGACTGTTTTCCCTGATCTTTATAAATGAGATGAAAGCTTCATGTTTATCAGTCATTGGAAGGTGGTCAGTTTGCTGTGATAATTCTCCAGCCTTGCTCCTTATGCAGTATCTCATGGGAAGCAGGCCAGGGCCCACGGATTTACCAGTCAGCCTGTGATGCCTCCCACAACCCCCCCTATGCCCGGCAGGAGCACCAAGAATGGGCATTCCCATTCCCAGCTTCCGTCTGACCTTGGCAACTCCCACACCCCATGTATCACAATATCCTCAAATCGCCCAGCAGCTCCTTAGATCAAAGATCTCAACACATACCCAGCAGCACTCCTCAAAGTACTCCAGGCATACTGGACTCTGATCACGTGAGTTAAGAGTGGGTTGCCCGGAGAAGCTGGGATAGCTCAGCAGGTTAAGCACTCACTTTGCAGCCCTGAATTCTGAGGATTGAGTCCCAGCCCCAGCCTGTGTGGACCCATATGCTGAACTGGGGTGTGCTTCCCATGTGGGAGGCCCCCAGTTCAGTTCTTGCAGGGGTGAGCCTCCCACTTCCCATGTGGAAGGCCCCTGGTTCAGCCATACGGGAGGTTCCCAGCCTGGTACCCGCCCACCTGTGTGGAATGAAACTATGTTGAAAACTGATGACGTACAACTATGGAGACTGCTCTGGGCTCTCCCCCTTCTCTCTGTTTCTCTCTGTCTCTGTTTCTCTCTGTCAAAAACAGTGGGAAAAAAAAAAAGAGTGGGTTGCCCAAGATGAACAAGCCAGGTGTTATCCATCTATTAAAACTCATGCACAATGATAAGAACCAAAGGAGCAAAGACCAGAAATAGACAACTCACAGGAGGGAAAGAGTCAGCAAATGCCCAAGTCTCAGAGTTGTCAATGGGGGCCATGGGCAGGAACTGCCCAAGGAGAAGATCATTGCAGTGCTGCCAGGACCCCAACTCCAACTTTCCTCAGGGGTGGCAGCCATGTGGAAGACCCTGTGGAAGATACTAGCATATAAAAAGGTTCATGGTCTGACCCCATGGTTACACCACTGGAAATTATCCTGCACCACTTATGGAAGGGCTGTCACAGGAAGATGTTTCTTGCTGTCTTTAATGAGGTACCTCTGGGTTGGCACTGATCCAAATGCCCAGAGAAAAGGCTGACTTGGTGAACTGTGCCTCCACTAGAAATGACGGTAGGAGGCCCACAACCGTATGGAGTAAGAGTAGTTCCCTGAGCTGAGCTCTGTGTGTGCAGTTTAATCCTCATAATGAACCTGTATGGGTTGAGTCCTGTTAGGCCCATTTTACAGAAAGATCAAGTGAGCCTGAAGTCACATACTCCTAGAAGAGGACCCAAAAGGGGCCAGGAGCTGGGACCAATGGAGTTCAGACTTCATGCACAGAACTCGAGGCTAAACTGCTCATGATTTAGAGAGGACAAGGTGCAGAGGTGCACCTATGGCTGGAAAGGTGAGAGGGCCAGCGGAGAAAGGGGCGGGGGTAGACCAACACTGAGGGAGGCCAAGCCCCAGGGCCAATGGGCAGGAGGAAGGACTAAGCAGAATGTAGGTAAGAGTGAGTGGGGCTGGGGAGACTGGAGGGGCCAGGGGAGAAAGTTTGCATGGGACACTTAGAAGAAGGAGAGCATAGCCCACTGGGCATTGGTTTATCCATCGTGGCATCTGTGTGGTATTATTTCTGCCCCCACCCCCACCCAATCAAGACCCAGTAGTTTAGGATGCTTGAGTTTGGAGTGAAGGGGACATCCTAAGTAGTGCAGCCAAAGTGATGACTTCAGGTCCACATGAGAGACGGAAGAAGCCAACACTGTGGAGAAAGGGTTTGTCTTCATTCCTAAGATGTGCTGCCTACTTATTCAGGTCCATCCTGGGCATATGAGTTCACTAGGGTTGCCATAACAAAGCACACAGAGACTTGGTGGCTTATGAACAACAGAAGTTTAGTTCCTCACAGTTCTGGAGGTGAGAAGCCCATCAGGGTATGGGCAGGGTTGGCTACTTCTGAGACCTCGCTCCTTGGCTTGCAGATGCCGTCTTCTTCCCGTGTCCTCACGTGGTCTTCCCTCTGTGCATGTCTCTGTCCTAATTTACCCTTTTTTATAAGAACACCAGTCATGTTGAATCAGGGCCCACCCTAATGACCTAATTTTACCTTAATTACCTCTTAAAGGTCCAATCTCTAAATACTGTCACATTCTGAGGTTCTGGGGCTTAGAACTTCAACAGGGATTTGGGGGATGCAATTTAAGCCGTAACACTGGGGGAACGTGATTCTGCTATAGCCCATGGGGAGTTGGCAGGGGTGGGCAGAGGAGCTCAGGGGACCCTGTCACCCATGAACACTGCCCAGTTTTCCACAGGTCAAGGAGCCAGGATTCTGAGGTCTGGACACTCCATTCTGTGGCAGATGGGGTTGACCCTGGGCCCTGGCAGGAGGACGGTGCTGTTCGTCAGGGGCTTGGGCTCAGTGAATGGCCACAGAGAAGCACACTGGGCTTGCTCTTAGTTAAGCAGTCAGCCAGCATGAGCCCTGCTCTCCCCAGATGCTGTAAGGTCCTTGAGGGTGCAGCTGGGTCCTGTCCACCTTTGTATCCCTAGCACCAAACACAGTGTCTACAGGCATCAAAAGTTTGCTTACCAAATGGGCAAGCAGTGGAACCTTGCATAGTCCAGTGATGGTAAGACAGCAACCTGGATTTACCACATCCCCGCAGAACTCACCCTGTCCCCGCTACCCAAGCATGCGCGCGCTTGTGCGCACATGCACACACACACAAGCCACCCAAGCTAGTGGTGAGACGGGCTCCCCACTCCTGCCCTGGCCCAAGGAGAATGTGTCCAACTCTAGGGGCAACACTGACAAGAACTGATGCTGGGGTGTCAGCAAAAGGGAGCTGGAGGAGAATGCCCCAGTCCCTACTCACCCCTTCCTCTTGTCACAGGCTCTGTGACCTGCTGCCTCATGAATGAAGTAGCTTATTCCCACCCAGGGGCCAGCACAGGCCCAGCAGGTGTCAGTATACCATCTGCCTCACTCACCTTGGCAGTGCAGGACCCAGAGGCTGGATCAGGTTCAGGCCCAGGGGTGGGGGCTGGCGCAAAGGAAACAGTACTTATCTTAGGTCCACCCTCTAGGGACCCAGGCCAAGCCTGGCCCTCACATTCCAGAAGTAGGGGCAATCAACCCCTGTAAATGTTTCTGTTCAGGCATGCCTAGGGTCACTAGAAAGCTTTTCCCAAGAAAGGCAGGGTGGGGGAAGAAAGGTCAAAGGTCACTGAGCAGAAACCCTCCGTGGGGGAGGGGGAAGCTCCTTTGGGTCTGGAGACATGGCCAGAAAGTAGCTATTAGCAAGGCTTTTCACTCTTGATGCCACTGACTTTTGGGCAGGATTGTTTGTGGTGGGAACAGAATTGTTCACTGTAGGATATTTAGCAGCATCTCTGGCCACCCCTCCCCAGCTAAGACAGCCAAATGTCTCTCCACACATTGCTAGGTGATCCTGGGGCAAAAGTGTCCCAGAGGAGAAACCCCACTTTGCAGACCTGAGCCAGCATAGGGTGTTCCCTTGCCTGATCCCTCTGCTAATGTTAAGGGCCTTCAGGTCACATCCAGGTCAGGTATCTAGGAGGCCTGTTGTTTGATGTGCCTTGTTTCCTCTGCCTGGAATTTTCTGTCCCCTAACCCCCCAGCCTCACCTGCTATCTTCCAGCACCAAGTCCACAAATGACTTCCCCCAAGGAGGGTTCCATGGGCCCCACCTTAGAAATGCAGCCCCCATGATAGGCATGGGTGCCATGGTAGACAGAAATCATTGCATCCCCCACAAGATGTCCATGCTCTGATTTACAGGACCTGAGAATAACCTTACATGGCAAAAGGGACTTTGCACATGTGGCTACATTAAGGCTGTGGAGATGGGGAGATGATCCTGGATTATCCAGGTGGGCCCAATGTCAACACAAGGGTCCTTATCAGAGGGCGGCAGGAGGGTCAGGGTCAGAGAAGGAGACTGATGCCAACAGCAGAGTCAGAAGGGGATTGAAGGCTGCTGTGCTGCTGCTGGCTTCCAAGCTGGAGGGAGAGGCTGTGGAGCGTGCAGGCAGCCTCCACATGATGCAAAGGCATGGACAGGCTTGCCCGGCAGAGCCTCCAGAAGGAACGCAGCCCTGCCAGCAGCAGCACTTCTGCCCTCCAGGGCTATGTTTGTGGTGTCTGAAGCTCTCCAGTTCTGGTCTCATACAGGTCTCTACTCTGAATCTCCAAGTCAAGGAGAGCTGCTGGCTGGTTGGGCTGGCATTTGCCTTCCTTGGCATGAGCTGTGGTGCACAGTGTGCTGCTGTCTGTCTCCCACTCAGTAGGGAGGACTCAGTGTATGAAGGTTGGGGCTTAGGGCTTGGGTGGACCTGACTTCCTCAGTATTAGAATACAAAGAAAGAGTAACAGACAAAATGACTGTTTTTCCTCTCCAAATTACAGAAAAAAAAAATGTTTTGCATAAGCTGACTTAGTTTTTTTGTT
>PVKE010049469.1:0-11261 GCA_004027555.1 Craseonycteris thonglongyai | reverse complement strand
GACTATTAGAGTAATTTGATGAATATAATTATTTTATTTTAGTATATTACTATTATTGTTATATTCTGATAAAATAGTTTCAGGTGTTTAGCTCTATATTATTTTATTAGGCATTTTGGTTACGGTATCTTATATTGTTATACTTAGAAAAATACATTTAGTTACTTCACTTAATTAGATTCTTAGTTATGTTCAAATTTATAGTTTAGTTAGACACAGCATGTTTGCTAAAACACTGTAGATGTGCTTCATAAAAGAAATAAAATATCTCTGCAAATTATGCTCAAAAAATAACAAGGCTTAAGGGGAAAGCATGATAAAGGGAAGATCACTCAAAACTTATGAAACTCTGTAATTAGAACACTAATAAAAACAATAAAAATCCCAATAAAAAGAAACTGGTCTATGTGAGGGTGATCTGGCTACAACATGTCACCCCATTGATCACCAAAGTTGATTCTGCTGATCTGGCTGGCTAAGCAAGTGTCCCCTTCCTCCCTCACCGCTCCAAGTGCATCCCTCCCAAAGCTGCATGTTTGGTCAAGATGACAACCTTCCCCAATAGAGGTGAGTACCAGTCTTCAGCCAAGGGCATGGGAGTAGCTGTGCTCCCCTGCTGGAACCTCCAAACAAGCTCTTAAGAAACTGGTCCAGTTAAATCTCTATAAACATATGTACCTAAAATCACAGCCAGAAACTCGTTTGCATTCTCAGAACCTGGGCCTCATCTTGTTTTCATTACAATAGAGATCCTGGGGACATTTGTATGATGTCATCAAAATAAAACATTTTATTCAATATTTTAATAGAGGCATAGTACCTCTTAGGCAAGTTAAACTAGTCCCTGTTTACACTGAAAAAGAAACTTCTGTCAATTTTTTGCTTTAGTATTAACATCTTCTTTTATTACCAAGGATGTTCTAGTTAAGTTTAGGAAAAAATGCTCCTGTTTCTTTCAAAATACTAATACACCCAGGAAAATTGTACATTTACACAATTTCTGCATTATAACAACATTATTTCCTAATTTATACTCACATATGAAGTTAAACATGACAAGGAAGCATTTTTTCTTTTAGTGAAACAAAGTGTTTAGGACATATAGGCTATCTATGTATAGTATAATACAATAATTAAATATTTGACTTCGTGAAAAAATGTATTATGATCATTTTATTGTTATATTTTTAAAAGTAATGTTCAGTGGGAGACAAGTTATTATGATAAATACTGCTACTTTTATTTCTAAATATTTTTATAGATTTCTAGGAAATTTATTGTAGCATCCTAAGCTATCATTTGCCAGTGATTTAACATATGGAAGACGGTTTTTATAGTAGCTTAGAAATGCTCCCTAGAAATCATTTTAGTAATAAAAAATTCCTTATATTGAAGGGAGCTATTTAACAAAATTCTCAGTTACCACTTGTGATTTGGAGGTTAGCAAATGAACATACGGTACCTGTATAAAACTATACTGTATGTGATTTTCCCAACAGAAATTGTTGAAGCATTTAAATATGTACACATTTCACTTATTTGTACATCATTATTAAAAGATAGGTAAAGGGGACACCTGAATATTATTACTTGAATATGCAGGTCTCTCTTTGTGAAGCTATTTTTAGAATTGACTATATCCATTATGAAAATAGTCATAGCCTTACAAAAGTTTCCGATTTAACATCTTTCACTTGGAAAACTTTTCCCAGGTTTCCTGATTAATTACCTCTAGTCACTTGACAGCAAGGCAGCAGGAAAACAAGCTGAGTATTAATAGTTACAGAAAAAAAAATTCCAAAGTCCAATGAAAAGAAAAGATAACTCAGTTCAGACATAAAAACAGAAGTTATTGAGAGCAGAAACAGTCCCTGTACAAAGAGGTGGCATACACAGATATGACTTAAGAACCATATTGTAAAATGAAGTTCATATTATGTAAGTCAGGGTACTTCTTTAGACATCATAAATATGGTGGAAAATAAAAGCCTTGTGACATGGATAGCATCAACAGAATGATTAGAAGCCTAGTGGGCACAGAGCCAAGAAAGATTAGGTCCTCTTGATTCTCACTTCCTGTTCAATTTAGTTTGCTAATAAGCATTCTGAACACCTGTTCTGTGTAAAGCTCTGCTCAGATGTTAAGTTCTAGGACTCTCTTCCTTGCATAGCTATCAATACTCACCATATACTCCAAATGTCTCAACAAAGCTTCTTACTCTTTCAAAAAAAAGAAAAATTAAAAAAAATAAGTAATAGAAGTGGGGACTTTAATCTTATTCCTACAGACTTTGTAGATCACTTAGAATTGTGTAAGTATAGAGCATGGGGCACTAACAATTATTACAATAAGTAGAACATACATATGAACTGTCTTTTATGGCCTTTCACAAGGCCAGTTGTCTTTCCAAACATAAATGTCATGGTGATTCTGTATGATACAACAAGACCCAAACATAAACACAAATAAACATAAGCTTGACGTTGTAAATTATATATTTTCCTAATACGCAACTTCATAATAAGATAGCAATTATACATATTCTTTATGAAATCAACTGAATTGGTTAAAAAGGAGGAAGAACATTTTTAGGAAAACTAAGTGAGGATTTTTGCACACAATTTCCTTTGATTTCTTTGTTCCTCATTGGAGAAAAATCTTCTGCAGGAAATAATGCAAAAATAACAGTCCTAACTTTTTTTCATATATAAAATTTTAGAAAACTGGAACATACAATGAATTTTAATAAAAGTAAATCAAATCTTTGTGGCTTGGGTGAAATAATCTGAAGAATAAACTTAAATTGTTCTTTTTAAAGTAATTCAATGTTCAAAAACAAGTACTTCAACTATTTTTTTGAAGAAACAGAAATAACTTATATTGTCAACACTTTTCAAAGAAGGGTTAGAAATGCACTATATCAAACAGTAATTGGAAAGTCTTACCATTTTGAAGGCTAAAATTTGAATTTGAGTATGTTTAAATGATTGGGCCCAATTGAATAGAGATGGTAACTGATGCAAGGTTGGATTCAGACATTTTGTTTATATCTAAATTTTGGTAATTGTGCACACACATACATAAAATACTAATGAACTGAAAAGTTTCTTATGGAAAAAAATATATGTTTGTATATATAGAGAGAAGCTGTTTTATAATACTATGCCTGACTCTTAAATATGCAATGAAGGGAGTTATGTTTTCCAGATTAAACATGTAAAATATCCCTAAAAAATAATTCTAATCATTAAAAAAATTGAATGAAATATTTTATTGTAAGTAGTGAATCCAAGTAATGTTACCATTATAGCTGAACTATCCAGTGAGGGAGATACCATCCACATGTGGCTACTGTAAGTTGAAATTTGACTAGTCTTAATTGATGAAATGATAATATTTTAGATATATTGGCTTAAATAAAATATAATATAAAAATTAAGTTCACTTGTTTCTTCTTACTTTTTTATTTGGCTACTAGAAATTTGAAAATGCGTATGTGTCTTGCATTGTATATCAATCAGACAGTGTTATTCTAGAGGGTCAAGTTTGATTATCTGTAAAACACATGAAACTATTATTCTAAAACCTCAATAGTAAACAATATCACATTCTTTGGAGAAGTTGTTATCTCTTCGGTTTAACCCTTTACTCAGATACATAAGGTTAATTAAACTAGTAGATTCTTAGGTATGTGAAAATAAAGAACACAATTTTAGTGAATTAAAAAATCACAAAAGGACAGGATTTGCTATCTTTGAAAACAGCTATTTTAGCAGATCAAACAAAATTGTCAATTTTCACTTGGATGCTTTTCCTAGGTACACATTCACCGGAATCTATACCTTTGAATCACTTATAAAAATCTTGGCAAGAGGATTTTGCTTAGAAGATTTTACATTTCTTCGTGATCCATGGAACTGGTTGGATTTCAGTGTCATTGTGATGGCGTGAGTATTTTTGAAAAACTGTTATGCTCAAAGGAATGAAAATAGTTGCAGCATAAATCACGTTGGTTGTAAATATTTTAAACGTAGAGTTTGCTTATTAGCCAAATTAACTCTATGCCTCAAATATTTTAAAAATACATATTGCAAGATAAATTTATCTGGTAAATGAGCAATAAATGGAATTACTTTCATGTCATATAGTCTTCCGCTTCATCAAAATGAAGTTATTCATTGACTATAATTTAATAACACCACTGTACTTTGATTAGTTTTACAAACAAACTTGTTCACATTAGTGAAAATTACATTAACATAAACTAATAAAATTTTATTCCTTAAAAGCAGCTTTTAACATATGGCACCCTGACGTCTACAGCAATTCCATTTTCATTTATTAAACTCAAGGGGCTTTATATGCCAAACACAGCTTTCGTTCTTTATTTAGTATAAATTTTGTCAAAACTATCAGTAACTCTGATTTAATTCTACAGGTATGTAACAGAATTTGTAAGCCTAGGCAATGTTTCAGCTCTTCGAACTTTCAGAGTCTTGAGAGCTCTGAAAACTATTTCTGTAATCCCAGGTAAGAATAAACTTGTATAAAATGGTAGGCCCCTCATATCATCAACTTTTCTTGTGTGTTGTTGTGTTTGTGTGTGAACTCCTATTACAGATATGTGACAGAGTTTGTGGACCTAGGCAATGTCTCAGCGTTGAGAACATTCAGAGTTCTCCGAGCATTGAAAACAATTTCAGTCATTCCAGGTGAGAGCTAGGTTAAACACTAAGGCTGACTAAATATATTATAATAATATTGAGGTTCAAATCACATTTATAACATTAGCCTTGTTGCTCATTATCCTTGCTTGTCACCTTCAAGGATGCCAAATGATATTTCAATGTTCAGTTCCTAAATAGTTCAGTTCCTAAAATTTTAGAAATTACATGCTTATTTATCAAGTCAGCCTTTGAGTTTAACAGAGAATTGCATGAGATGTCTACTAAAAAGGCCACTTTTGCTCTCTTCTTCTCTCTCCATTTTTTTTACTTTTATGATGTAAAGTTTTCTTGTTTACATTCTTCCAAAAGCTTTATTACCATGGCTTTGCAAACTGATTTGGATTTTCCACTCATTGCAAATCTGTTTTGAAAATAGATCTTCTTTATAAAGGAGAAAAGATTATTATTGAACAGCATGCATATGGCATGGGAATTTTATCATTTTAAAATTATTTTCTCCTCTAAACCATTGCTACTTGGAAGCTAGTCTAAAGAATAAGTTGGAGGAAAATCATTTCATGAAACACAAAATCCAAAATAAAAAATAACTGCAAGTTTGTCTTTACATGTTTGTGGCAGCGCATTAAACCAAACACACAAAACTTCCTGCCTAGATAGTTACACTTTCATTTTTAACCTCCAGAAAGCACGTGTGCATAAATAAAATCTGCTCTTCATCTATTTCTCAAACCATCTGGCTGCCCATTAAGCTTTGATGTCTAAACAACGAAGCAAATGTTTGTGGGGAAAGAAAATGTATACGACTGTTAAGAAGACACTGTGGCTATGTCACTCTTCCTCAGCTGACTTGTCTCGTTCTCTCTCCTCAGGTTTAAAGACCATTGTGGGTGCTCTGATCCAGTCTGTAAAGAAGCTTTCTGACGTCATGATCTTGACTGTCTTCTGTCTGAGTGTTTTTGCTCTAATTGGTCTGCAGCTCTTCATGGGCAACCTACGGAATAAATGTTTGCAATGGCCCCCAAGCGATCCTGCTTTTGAAAGCAACACCACTTCCTTCTTTAATGGCACAATGGATTTAAATGGGACATTTGTTAATGTAACAATGAGCACATTTAACTGGAAAGATTACATTGAAGATGACAGTAAGAAATATTGCTACATTGTTAACCTTAGCTGTTGCTGAATGAGTTTTCAGCTATAAATAGTCGAAGCTGTGGGTGTGAAGCCATCTTTGTTAATGTAATTTATTGGTGTCCATTTTGGAATTAGGAATAAATTTCATTAGAAATAAATTCTCTTTTATTCTTAATGTTAATAGTATGATATGAAATAAAATAGTTTATTTTTTATAACAGGTCACTTTTATGTTTTGGATGGACAAAAAGATCCTTTACTCTGTGGAAATGGCTCAGATGCAGGGTAAGTAATATGTTTTCTTAAATATATAGATAACTTTGGAAAAAAGCAGATAAGAAAAAATATTTAAGGGTAGCATTGCATGTACTCATATATCAATCATAAAGAGTGGTATTTCCTACCTAGGAAGTACCTTCTCTGTCTTACCTGATTGCTATTCATTCTAAACTCACAACCATTAAGAACATCTTTTTGGGTGAAGACCTTTTCTGCAAAGTTTCTGAATTAATACTTCAAAGTATGAAGGCCTATAGTCTGTCTTTTCTGTAAACTTATCAGAGCCATTTAAGAAATACAGGGAGGGGAAGCTGGGATGGCTCAGTGGGTTAAGCGCTCACTTTGCAGCGCCGGGGACCGAGGATCGAATCCCGGCCCCGGCCCGTGCGGAACCATGTGCTGAGCTGGGAGTTCCCCCAGTTCAGTTCTCTCTCTGTCTCTGTATCTCTCTCTCTCTCTCTCTCTCTCTCTCTCTCTCTCTCTCTCTCTCTCTCTCTCTCTCTCTGTCAAAATAAATAAATAAATAAAAATATATTAAAAAAAAAAAAGAAATACAGGGAAGGAAACACAAGATGGGCATGTTTTTGTTGATGTGGCTATGTATTTAAGTTTTGCTGTGGCTAGAAGAGATCCAGAATATAACATGGTCTTCAGGGTACAAGTCCAGTTGGGAAACTGCTTTCAGAAATTTAATATTCTTAAAATAGCATGAAACCCTGTGTACAAAGAAGCTATAGGACAGATTTATGTCAAAGGCATGTTCAAGGCTGAGACTGCATACTTAGCAGTTCTTTTTGGTCTTACTCTAATTAATGAATGCTGTAACATCTTGGTCAACATGCTAGTCTCTCAAACTTAACTTATTTTCCCAAGAGTATTGTCAATTAATTTTAAATTTGGGTAAAGAATGTATTTTTTAGAAACCATGGGATAGTAAAAGTAAGTGACTCAGATGAAAAAAAAAAATTTCTGCAAACTGAAAACTGGTTTGGCCATAGAGACCTAAGAGTGTTATTGAAAATGTATATCTTGGGGAAGCCGGGATGGCTCAGTGGTTAAGCGCTCACTTTGCAGCCCCAGGGACTAAGGATCGAATCCTGACCCCAGTCCGTATGGATCCATATGCTGAACTGGGGAATGCTCCAGTTCAGTTCTCACCAAGGTGAAACCCCGGCCCATTTCCTGGCCTGTGCAGCCCTGTGCCCACCTGTGGAATGAAACTATGTGGAAAAACCAGTGATGTGCAACTATGGAGACTGCTCTGGGCCATCCCCCTTCTCTCTGTCTCTGTATCTCTCTCTGTCTCTGTCAAAAACAATAATTAAAAAAAAACTTTAAAAAAAAAGAAAACGTATACTAGTCATAGTGATGGAGTCTAGGGGAGAATATTTTTTCTTTCCCTAACTTTTGTTTGGAGAATATAATGAATAAAAGCATAGGTTTTAGAATTCATATATACCTGGATTCAAATTCTAACTCTACTATTTAGAAACTCTTTGACTTTGGAAAAGTGTCTTAATTTCTCTGTATTTGAGTTTACTTATTTCTAAAATGGAAAGAGTAATATCATGTCTCTCTTAGGGTTAGTACAGTGATTAATTACTAAATACACATAAAACACTTGGAATAGTACCTGGTTCATCATAAGTATTTGTTGCACATGACCTATTATTTTCTTTCATATGGGTAAAGTAAAAGACTAGGTGAATTTTTGTATAAAGTTGGTTAGTGCAGGGTTTATTCCTATTAAATAATAATAGTCAATTCTCTTTATTGAGTACCTACTATGGGTTATGTAGCTTACACAGTCAAATTAATATATGATCTATTGTTAAGTGTCAAATAGAATTCTAAAGATATCTACCCAATTTTAAAACTTCTTATAAGGCTATAATAATTAAGACAATATGTTATTATAAAATAATAGACTTATAGATCAATGAAACAGAACAGAAAGCCAAAAAAAAAATAAAGAAAGAAAGAAAGAAAGAAAGAAAAGACACATAAAAACACAGTCAACTAACTTTTGGACAAATAAGAAAATGCAATTCAATAGAGACAAAAAAAGTTTTCAACAAATCGAAATGGAATTATTGGAGATTCATATGCAAAGAAATGGCCCTACGTATATGAGGTCTAAGAATTAAGTCTGTGAACTTGACACCATGAGCTTACATTGTCATTACTGTACAAACAACTTGGTAAGGTTTTATAACCTTTGTATATAGGTGTCTCACAGCTGTGTTTGTGTTATGTGTGGCAGCATCTTACTGAGTGGTATTCATTGTTGTTGTGTATTTTTGTGTGTTGTGAGAACATTGGAGCTTGAATGAGAGCAATGAACAAACATTAAATTTCCTAAACTTGGAAAGAATAGAAGTGAAATCAGGGACATGTTAATCCAAGTTTATGAGGTAATGCCATGAAGAAAAAGGCAATGTACAAATGGATGAAATGTTTTTGTGAGGGGAGAGAAAGCATCATTGATGAAGAGAGGACAGGGTGGCCAGTAACAGACAAAACTGATGAAAACATTGCAAAAATTTGTCGAATTGTGCACCAAAATCATCAGCTGACTGTAAGAAGCATAGCAGACCAAGTAAACATCCATAGAGAAACTTAACTGAAAACCTTGGCATGAGAAAGGTGTCTACAAAAACGATCCCAAAGAAGCTCACTGATGAACAAAAGCAAAGGAAAGTTAAAATTTTCTGAACATTTTGGTGAAGCAAGAAAATGTTTGGGCCATGTTATCACTGGTGATGAGACATGGGTGTACCAATACGACTCTGAAACTAAGTGTCATAGTGAACAATGGAAGTCAGCCAATTCTCCATGACTAAAAAATTCTCAGTCCAGATCAAGGGTGAAAATGATGTTGCTCACTTTTGTGACCTCAGAGGGATTGTTCATTATGAATTTGTACCAACTGGGCAGTCAACCAATTGACTATATGGAAGTGCTGAAAAGGCTGTGTGAAATAAGATCAAAATGACCTGAACTTTTCACCAACAACTTTTGGCTCTTGCTTCACCACAATGCACTAACTTACATGGCGCTATCTGTGAGGGAGTTTTTAGGCAGTCAATAAATAACTGCATTGGAACACCCTACTCACCTGATCTGGCCCCAGTGACTTCTTTCCCCAAAGATAAGGGAAGTATTGAAAGAAAAACATTTTTATGACATTCAGGACATCAAGGGTATTATGGCGATGGATCTGATGGCCATTTCATAAAAAGAATTCCAAAATTGTTATGAAGGGTGGACTAGGTGCTGGCATCAGTGCATAACTTCCCAAGGGAAGTACTTCAAAGGTGACCTCATGCTATCAGCAATGAGGTATGTAGCACTTTTTTCTAGAAAGAGTTCATGAACTTAATGTCAGACCTTGTAGGTCATACACCTACATAAAAATTAACTAAAATCAAACATAGACCTAAACGTAAAATACCAAACTATAAAAATTCTTTAAGAAATGTAAGATAAAACCTACATGACTTTGGATTTGGTTTAGAGTAACATAAATAGCACAATCCATGAAAGAAAAAGAAGGCAAATTGGACTTTATTAAATTTTTTTGTTAATAGGAATAAAAGGGCAAACCATACATATTGCAAATCACATATCTGATAAAGGATCTATGTCTAAAATATACAAAGCACCCAAAACTCAACAAAAATAAAACAAATAACGTAAAAATGGGCAAAAAATCTAAACAGACACATTACAGAGAATATATTCAGTTGGCTAATATGGATATATATTAATAAAATGTTCAGCATCATTTGTCATTAGGGAATTGAAAATTAAAACAACCATGAGTTAGTACTATGTACCTGTTAAAATGACTAAAGAAAAAAAAAACACCTGACCATATCAACTGCTGATGAGGATGTAGAATAATAGAAATTCTCATTTATTGCTGGTGGGAATGCAAAATAGTATAACAACTTAGAAGAAAATTTGGCAGTTTTTACAAAATAAACCCAGTCCTACCATACAACTCAATAAATGCCCTACTAGGTATTTAGCCAATTTATTTGAAAATTGATGCCCACATGGAAAACTGTATGTGAATGAACATTTATAGCAGCTGCATTCATAATCACAAGAAACTGGAAACAAACAAGATGTCCTACAATATGTGAATGGTTAAACAGTGGTATATTCATAGAATGAAATATTACTCAGTGTTAAAAATAAATGTGCTATCAAGCTATGAGAAGACATTGATAAGCCTTAAATTTATATTAAAATATAAAAAGCCAATATGAAAAATTTCTATTCTGTATGATTCCAATTATACAGCATTTCTAAAAGATAAACAATAGAGGTGCTAAAAGTATCAGTGTTTTTCAGGGGTTCAGGGTAGGTGGTTGATTGGGTTATTCACAGGGTAGTTGGGATGGAGAAACAATTCTGTATGATTCATTAAGCATTTGTCAAAACTTATATAAATGTACAGCAAAAAGAGTTAGCAGTGTATGAGATTAGGGGATCCCAGTTTGAAATATAGAATGTGACAAAAGTATCTGAATATACTTAACTATATAAAGTAACCTCACTGAAGTAGGTAGGGGAATGGGTGCTAATCTAAATAACCTTAGAACTGAGTTGAGTCTGTAAGACTAAAGGCAAAAAGAACAGTACACCTAGTTGATAAGGTTGTTTCCTAGGGTAACCATCTTGAAATAAGTATGCATGTATATTAAGTGTATGGCTAGCAGATGATAGAAGGCAGGCTTACTTTAGGAGTGAGATGTTACAGATAAGCAAAGGCAGAAGTCTAGAGAGATCCTACGGTAATAAAATAAAGTTGGAGAAATGAGTATGACCTCACATTTAGGGTTAATCTAGGCACAGATGGTTATATATAAATATATATATAGTATATAGTGTATATATACATATAAGGAAATAAATATATATATATATATATATATATATATAGTATATAGTATATATTAGGTATGTCCAGCCTGCAGCCCAGGACAGCTTTATGCACTCTTAATACAAATTCTAAAAACATTATGAGATTTTTTTTTTTTCAACTCAGCAGCTTTTGTTAGTGTTAGTGTATTTTGTGCATGACCCAAGACTATTTTTTTTTTTTTTTTTGACAGAGAGAGAGAGAGAGAGAGAGAGAGAGAGAGAGA
>PVKE010049468.1:0-11257 GCA_004027555.1 Craseonycteris thonglongyai | reverse complement strand
CTCTCTCTCTCTCTCTCTCTCTCTCTCTCTCTCTCTCTCTCTCTCTCTTTCTCATCTTCTCTTAAACAATAAAGTAAATATATATATTTTTTAACTCAGAGGGGTATTTGAGACACAGACACAGATGGGAAGGCCATGTGAAAACAGAGCCAGAGCTGTATACAAGCCAAGAAGCACTAAGGATTGCCTGCAGTCACCAGAAGCTAAGAGAGAGTAATGGAATGAATTTTCTTTTAGAAAATACAAAGGAACAAACCCTGTCCACACCTTTATTTCAGACTTCTGATTTCCAGAACTATGAGAGAATAAATCTCTATTGTCCTTGAACCACACAGTTAGTGGTGATTTGTTACAGCAGCCCCAGAGAACTAACAAGGGGAGTTATTCAAATTGTGTATTAACAAAAATGACATTATAAAAGTGTGTAAGAAAGTTGAGGAATCTATAGCCTGAGAAAGTATTTAGTATTTTATGCTAGAAGAAAGCATCAAAGTGATAACACTCCCAACTTTGCATTTCCTTTAGTTGAGAGCTGATAATTATATATAGCCATAAAAGCTATATTTTAATCAATCTTTTCTTATCAAATTTATACCTGATCCAGAAACCACAGTCATAAAATTTTTCATTATTTGCTTTTAAAGTCTCAATGGCATAAAATCAGAGTCATATAGAAAATAACTACATTTTTTTCCTTTATCCACACTGCCTATAGCTCATATTGATATATTTATTGAACAGATATGTTATATTTTATTACTGATTATGAATAAAAATAAAATTCAGGGTTACTAATGTAGGTAAGCTACTATTTTTGCCATTTTAAAACCATGAACTGAGCTACATCAGGGCTCATAATAATATATATTAATATATTCCTTTTTGTAGACAAAATTTTAAAATAAAACTGGTTTTAAAGTTTATTTTAATAATAAGCAGAAACAAATGAGTAATGAGTATATCAGACTCCGGGTTTCTGCAAAATAAGTCCAATATTTTGTTCTAAAATTTTCCCATTAAATATAGTAAAAACGTTGAATTGTTGTTCTACAATTTCACATTTCAGCTTGTTTTTAAAATTTTTATGTTTCTCATGTTTCTGATGCATTATGTTATGTAATGAAAGCATCTCTGTTTCACTTAGCATTCTGTTGAATCTGCAGAGATCTTGCTACTTTAAATATATATGCACTGTTCTTCGAGCATAAAAATCAGCCATTAGATTAGAATGATGGAGCAGTGATTTTTGGCTTTTATAGATATTAATAAGGCTTTGTTCATTCTACAGAGACTATCTAACTGACATACTGTACATTGATGACCAAATAAGAAATTGACAGATGCAAGGAACTCTCACATCTTGTCAGACATCCATTGAATGTTTTCAAATACAGTAAATGATCTTTGACTTTTTAAGAAGCTGTTGAGGAATGCTACCATCCATTAATTACTATAGGCACGAGGAAGACTCCTTAAACAAAATAAGAATGGATAGTTATTTAGGAAACCAAAGGCTAGAAAGAGAGCTATTTAGTATTAATGAGGTCATGAAGTAATTTCATTCACTATGGCTACCAGCTGAAATTGAATAGTACAAAGTTCATTACCAAGCCTGATTGCCTTAGTGGGAAATAGAGACATAGTATATATGACTACCTTCCCTATACCTTTATTTGAGTATTATTTAAATGTTTCTTATAAAGTAAACACTATCCTCCTTCAATTTTTTTCTTAAAGAAGCAATGCACACTGACAAACATTCCAAAAATGATTATTTATGGTACATATAATAAAATCAGAAAGAATTAATTGTTCATATGACCAATTGCCTTAATGTAGCCTTATTTAAAAAATAAACAAACAACAACAACAAATCCTAACATTACCTTAAAGTCTTTTCAATGACAAAATGCAAAATATAAAATAAAATTAAGTTGCTATTTACTTGCCATGGTCAATACCATTAAAATAAAATGCCAAGAATTCAATTTATACATTATTTCAGTTAAATTATTTATAATAGAAAATTCCCTCACCTTTCTGAAGTGAAATAAATGCAAATTTAATTCATTAGCTGACTAGACTAGTATAAAACCTTAAAGAAAATATAAATGGTAATTGAAAATACAGAAATGATATTTGTTTTGATAACACAACAAATTAACCAGCATAAACATCACTAAAATTTATCCTGCATTGTTCGTTACATGGCATGCTTTGGAATTTAAGGCACGTCTTTCACAGTGGAATAAAAAAAGTAGGAGTTGTAAGTTCAAGTTTGTCTGAATGCCTGAACTTTGCTGCAAGACATGTCCCCACCTCCCAAGAGAGGCACCTAATAAAGACACTGATGAAGACAGAAGACCTAGATTTTTATTCTGGTTTCTCTACCTGGCAATTCTGTGACTTTAACTAAGTTATGTGACCTCTCTGAGCATCGAGACTCTCATCTGTATTAAATGAAGTTTAAAGTGTAGACATATAAAGTGCAAGCCATGCCCCTACCATGAGAATTTTACAAGAATCAAGTGAAATAACAAGTTGGGGTTGGAATGCTTGGTGAATTACAAAACACTACAGAGCTAGCATTCTTTAGTAGCTACATGTGAATCACAGGCTGCCCGCCTAGAAGTCTGAAAGAATCAAGTACAAAATCTACCCAAGCAGTTTTTCCTTGGCTATTCCTATTTACTGAATTCTGGGAAGTAGGAAGCCTACTAATATTTGTTGAGGGTTTACTATCTAGTCCTTTATGTAGCCTAATTTCATCCCCGTGACACTTCAGAGTTTTTGCTATTCACATTTTACAAATGATGAAAGAGACTCATATGGATTATCCTGCCTAATATCATTTGATGATAACAGCAGAGATGAGATCCACAACCAGCTATGTCCTTCCATGCCCAAACATTTTTCCACTTTAAATTATATTTTATGTAAATTTTTCCTGGCTAAAGTGTAATCAGAGTGGAAGTTTCAGAAGTGAAATATAAGCACAACCACAATCCTCTTCCATGTTCTAAGGCTGCTGGTTAGCGTCCAGATTGTCAGTCTCCGACCACTTCTGAGGCCTCCAGGGAATTCATATGTCACTGCCACCATCCAAATGAATTCCAGGGCACTGCTGTGCCCCATGCACATTTACTCCTATCTTTTCAAACTCTTGATGGCACAAAATAAACTGCCTCCTGAGTCGAAATTTATCTAAATCTTCTTGGACCCTGAGAATCTAGCTGAGGAATCTAAGACTATACTATTGTCATGATAATTTGGAAAGGGCAGTTGAATATGGGCAAACAGTTGTTAAATAGGGCATTAGAACATGTACAGTGATTTATGAACTTGGGCTAGTTTCAACCTCTTGTTTCCCATTTCTAGCTCTGTGACTTTTGGCAATTTCCAGATCTCTGTGAGCCTCATGTTTCTCATATAAACATTAAAATATCACCTCAAAGTGTTGGGATATAACTGAGGTCATGTACAAGAAGCATCTAACACAAAAGAGGTCCTCAACAAATGAGTTTGGTGGAATTAAAAAGTTAATAAGACACAACTCTTTCTCTCTAACAATGTCTATAAAGTTTTCAGAGATTCTAAACTACTTCCCCTATGAAGTATCAGTACAGGTAAATATGTATGAATAGCAACAAAAAGAAATATTGTTTCTTTGGCCTACAGTAGGATGAAAAGAAACTATATGAGAGAAGAAAAAGTAAAGTTAATTACAATTTTAATAGTAATTTAAATTTTGCCTTAAAGTTTCTATTTTATTGTCTTCAAGAAAATTCCAGTTAAGGTGACAAGTCCAAGATGACAGATTAGGTAAACACTATGCCTAATGCCTCCCAGGATCACATAAAAATTACAAATAAAGTATAAAACAATCAACCTGGAGAATCATCTGAAGACTAGCTAAACAGAACCCTTATAACTAAAGATATAAAGAAGAGTCCACACTGAGACCAGTAGGAGGTGAGGAGATGCAAAACAAACTGACCTCAACCCCACAGTTAATGGTTGAAGACTGTGAGGAACAACTTGGTGGCATAGGTCCCCCCCCCAAGAAGAGGTAGGGATCCCAGCTGCATATGGGACTTCCCAGCCCAAAGGTAATATGCCAGGAAGATGAGTTTCCACAATGTCTGACATTGAAAATCAGCAAGTCTGTCTGTCCATCCCAGTGAGACAGAAGGAGGCTGGAAACCCAGACGCCCTCTTAAAAAGCATGCAGAGTCACTCACTTGCAAACACTCATCTGGCCCCCAGTGGAGAGGCAGCAACTCTGGAGGCACCAGAGACATATGGAAGGAGACCAAGTTGTATGGTTTCCAAGTGAGGGACCATTGTCCCTGTGTAGAACCTGCCTCATGGATAGCCTACAGGAGGGTGCCATTTCTTTAATGTTAAACCCTCTCCCAGAGGACCAAATCTGTGACTGTATAGGTCTGGTAAAAATTCACACATGCACACCATCTTGGTGATGCACGGGGTCCCTGCCCCACACAGCTAGTACTACATCCCCTAAGGTACTCTCTGCTACTGATCAATCAGCCCTGCCATACCAGCTGTAGAAGCATTTTATAAGACAAGACTGCCATCAGCCAACTGGGGGTCTTTTGGTAAGGAGCCAGTCACACCCTGCACTGCAGCCTCTCCTGGGCAACTCTTGGGAAACTATAAGCATGTAGCAAATGGTGGCAGGCCAGAGCATTCTCAGGGAATTTTTGTGAAGAGCTCACAGGCTTTAGTACAAGAACAAAAACTGCACTAACTCTGTACAGACCACCACCCACTACTCATAACTTCCTAAAATCCACCTCACACACAGGGCTGCAATGCTGGAAGTACTCTTGGCTTCTGAGCATCTGATCCTGCACCACAAGCTGCAGAAGTCTTTTACAACAATGGATGCATAAGTGGCCTGGTGTCTGTTGGTGGGAAGCTGCAGGTCACAATCTGCACTGCATTGTCTCTTGGGAAGTTCGCAGGGATTTGCAAACCCAAGGCAAGAGGTAGCAGGCTGCAGTGTTTCTGGAATATCTTGTGAAGTGATCATAGGCCAGGCACTGCAATCAGATATGTGGTAACTGGCTGTGGTGTTCTCAGGGTGCTTTGTAAAGTGGTCACAGGCTGGGCACTGGTCCAAGAACAAATTTGCATTAAACTTGTAAAAACATCAGCCACACCTTTTGACTCCCAGGGACCCTACTCTGCTCATCTAGGGCTGCATCAATGAAGGCTCTCTCAACACCAAGTACACCAGCAAAGTTTGTGCATCTAAAAGGACTCTTCCAATGGCTGAGCTTTACAAGCAGGTGGCAATAGTCCTAGGGGACCCTGCTCCTTTCTCTAAACTGTCTCAGGCACAATCCTGGTGGTAATCAGCCTTGGTTCACGCAAACACCTTCACGTTCAGCACAGACAGCAACCAACCATATACTATCTTTGTGGTTCCTACCAGATAACTAAGTCAGTGACAGGCAAGACTGAAATTGGCCTGCACAGAAGCCCCTTCTAAGAGACATCAGCAACAACACCCAGAAGCCAGCTTTGGACCACAATGGAGCACTACTTGGTTAGCTCCACAAGCAGCACACTCAAAGGGTGGTCTCAACAGGCACAAGAACCCACTGGGGTAAATTCCCCTCTGAGAGGTCAGCTTCCAAACAGTAACTCTAACACCACACATGTAGCTAAAATGCACAACCAGTCAGCCTGGGAGTCAATCCTACCCACTGATGTTTTAAAAGCAATCAAGGTTCAAATACAACAGAATATACACAGAACACACTCAAGGAACACTCCTAGAACTTGTGCCCAGGAAATAAGGGAGACTGCAACATTGGACTACATAAGACACATACTACATAAGGCCATCCAGCAAAGACTGAGAGACAGAAGAGATCTACTTACTACATAGAAGCAAACATAGAGAGGCAGCCAGAATAAAGAAACCAAGAAACATGTCCCAAATGAACAGAAGAAACCAGAAATAAAACTTTATAAAATGGAAGCAACAAACCAACCATAGACAGAGTTTAAAACACTGGCTATAAGAATGCATAAGGAACTTAGTGAGGATGTCAACAAAGACAGAGCAAGCAAAAAACTATCAGTAAATTTTACAAAAACTTTTCAGACCAGAAAGGAGTGCCAGAAATTATTCAAAATAATAAAAAATAAGAGCCTACAACCAAGACTACTCTACCCAGCAATGCTATCATTTAAAATTGGAAAATAGATAAAGAGTTTACAGACAAGAAAAAGCTAAAAGAATTCATTACCAACAAGCCAGTGTACAAAAAAATGTTAAAAGAAATTTTTTTTTTTTTAGCAAGTTGTAATATTCTTTTCTGTTTATTATAAAATAGGAAGGACTAGAATGTGAGGGTTTTCATGGGTTAGACAGTGGACATCGGAGTTATCATAATTACAGTCATGGTATGGTATTAAAAGAAATTTTTTAAGCAGAAGAAAGGAGAAAACAAAAAATAAAGAATATGAATAATAATATGTCAACAACTATGAACCTATCCATAATCATTTTAAATGTAAAAGGATTAAATACTCCAATTAAAATACATATGATAAGTGAATAAATAAGAAAGCAAGATCCATGCATATGCTGTCTACAAGAGACCCATCTCAGATGGAAAGAGACACACTGACTGAAAGTAAAGGAATGGAAAAAGATACTGGTATTTCACACAAATAAAATTTAAAAAAATTCTGGGGTGTCAATACTTATTTCTAAAAAAATAGACATTAAAATACAGACTATAAAAAAAGACAAAGGATATTACATAATAATAAAAGGATCTATCCAACAAAAAAGACATCACCCTCAAACATTCATGCACCTAACATAGGAGCACCTAAATACATAAAACAAATATCGACTGAAATAAAGGCAGACATCAACAGTAACACAATCATAGTAGGGACTTCAACACCCCACAAACACCAATAGACAGATCTTCCAGAAAGAAAATCAACACAGAAACAGTGGCCTTAAATGACACACTAGACCAGATGTATTTAATTGATATTTTAGTGCATTTCACCCCAAAGAAGCAAAGTATATATCTTTTCAAGTGCACATGTAACATTTCCCAAACTAGGCCACATGCTAGGCCACAAGACAAGGCTAAATAAATTTTAAAAGACTGAAAAAAATATCAAGCATCTTCTTTGACAACAATGGTATAAAATTAGAAATCAATAACATGAAAAAAAAAATCTTGAAAACTGAAAACCACACAAACACATGAAGGCTATTTAACATACTACTAAATAATTAATAGGTCAATAATAACACCAAGGAAGAAATCAAAAAACATCTTGGGACAAACAAGAATGAAAACACAACAACCAAAAATCTATTGGCTCACAGCAAAAGCAGGAGGAAATTCATAGCAATGCAGGCCTACCTAAAAAAACAAACAAACAAACAAACAAACAAAAAACAAGATAAACTCAAATAAGAAGTCTAATTTTATACATCTAAGGGAATCAAAAGAAAGAACAACAGCCCAAAGTTAGTACAATGAACAAAATAATAAAGATCAGAGGAGAAATAAATAAAATTGAGCCTAAAAAGAAAATATAGAGATCAATGAAACCAAGAGTTGGTTTTTTGTTGTTTTTTTTTTTTGGACAAGATAAACAAAATTGACAAACCTTAAATAGTAACACATCAAGAAAAAAAGAGAGAAGACCCAAATAAATAAAATCAGGCATGAAGTAGTAAAAGTGACAACAGACACCGAAGAAATAAAAAAAAATAATAACTATAAAAAAATTTTTAAAGGCAAACAACTATACACCAACAAATTGGACAATCTTGAAGAAACAGATAAATTCCTAGAAGCATACCATCTTCCAAAGCTACATCAAGAAGAAACAGAAAATCTGAAAAGACTGATTACTACCAACAAAACAGAATAAGTCATCAACAAGTTCCCAATAAACAAAACTTCCGGACCAGATGACTTCACAAGTGAATTTTATCGAACATTAAAAAAAGAATCAACATTTATTCTCCTCAAACTATTCCAAAAAATCAAAGAGGAAGAAAAACTACCAAGCTCATTTTACAAGGTCACCATTACCCTAATTCCAAAACCAGACAAAGACATGACAAAAAAATAAAATAAAATAAATGAAAAAAAGGAAGGAAGGAAGGAAGGAAGGAAGGAGGGAAGGAAGGAAGGAAAGAAAGAAAGAAAGAAAGAAAGAAAGAAAGAAAGAAAGAAAGAAAGAAAACTGTAGGTTGGTATTCCAAACGAACATAGATACAAAAATTCTCAACAAAATATTAGCAAACCAGATTCAACGATACAATAAAAATAGCATATACCACATGATTAAGTGGGATTCATTCCTTGTATGCAAGGTTGGTTCAATATCCACAAATCAATTAACATGAGACACCACATAAACAAAATGAAAAATAAAAATAATATGGTCATATTAATAGATGCAGAAAAGCATTTGACAAAATCTAGCATCCCTTTATGATAAAAACTCTCAGCAAAATGGGACTAGAGGAATCATATCTCAATATAATAAAGACTATATATGAGAAACCCACAGCTAATATCATACTCAATGAGAAAAAGTTAAAAGTATTCTTTTTAAGATCAGAAACAGGACAAGGATGGCCACTTCCACCACTTTTATTCAACAAAGTACTGGAAGTCCTAACCATGACATCAATTCAAGAAAAGGAATAAAAGGTATCCAAATGGGAAAGGAGGAAGTAAAACTATCCTTATTTGCAGATGACATGATACTATACTCAGAGAAACTCAAAGATTCCACCCAAAAACTATTGGAACTGATAAATGAATTTAGTAAAGTAGCAGGATACAAAATTAATATTCAGAAATTGGTTGATTTTTATACACCAATAACAAATTAGCAAAAAGAGAAATTAAGAGAACAGGTCTGTTTCTAATTGCATAAAAAAAAATCCTAGGAATAAATTTAACCAAGGAAATAAAAGACCTATACTCAGAAAAATCATAAGACATTGAAGATAAAAATTAAAGAAAATACAAATATATAGAAACATATACTGTGCTCACAGATAGGATGAATTAATATAGTTAAAATGTCCATATTACCCAAAGCAAATTATAGATTCAATGCAATCTCTATCAAAATACCAATGGCATTTTTTCACAGAACTAGAACAAGAAATCCTAAAATTTATACAGAACTATAAAAGACCTAAACTAGCCATAGCAATGCTGACAAAAAAGAACTAAAAAGGAAGAATCATGTAACAGTACGTAAAATTATTCTACAAGCCTATGGTAGTCAAAACAGCATGGTATAGCATAAACACGAACATGTAGATCAATGGAACAAAATAGAGACCCCAAGAATAAATCCATGTTTATATGGTCAATTAATCCATGACAAAGGAAGCAAGATTTATATTGGGATAAAGATCATCTGTCCAATAAATTGTGCTGAAAAACTGGACAGATACATGCAGAAAAAAAAAAATTTAACGGGACCACCTTCTTACACCATATAAAAGAATAAACTGAAAATTGAATAAAGACTTAAATGTAAGACCTAAAAACATAAAACTCTCACAATAAAATATAGGAAGTAAACTCTCAGATGTTAGTTACACTTAGTAATATTTTTACTGATATACAAGTAACTCCTCAGGTAAGAAAGACAAAAAAAAAGAAAACAGAAGAGAAGAAGGGAAGGGAAGGGAAGGAAAGGGAAGGAAAGAAAAGGAAAGGAAGGAAGGAAGGAAAAAAATGAGAAAAAGAGAGAGAGAGAAGAAAAAAAGAAACAAATGGTACTACATCAAACTAAAATGTTTTTCTTTTTTTTTAATATATATTTTTATTTATTTATTTTTGACAGAGAGAGAGAGAGAAATACAGAGACAGAGACAGAGACAGAGAGAGAACTGGGGGAGCTCCCAGTTCAGCATATGGTTCCGCACCGGCCAGGCCGGGATTCCATCCTTGGTCCGCGGCTGCAAAGTGAGCGCTTAACCCACTGAGCCATCCCGGCTTCTCCTAAAATGTTTTTCACAGCAAAGGAAACCATCAAAACTACAAGACATCCTATTGAACAGGAGAAAATATTTGCCAATGATACATCTGATAAAGAGTTAATATTCAAAATTTATTATCCAAAATTTATTTTAAAAAAAACTTATACAACTCAACACCAAAATATAATGATAATAATTTAATTAAAAATGATCAGAGGACCTGAGCAAACATTTCTTTAAAGAAGAGATACAGATGGCCAATAGATGTATATATGAAGAAAGTGTTCAGCATCACTAATCATCAGAGTAATGCAAATTAAAACCACAATGAGACACCATCTCAAACCTGTCAGAATGGTTATCATCTATAAATCAACAAACAAGTGTTGGCGAGGATGTGGAGAAAAGGGAACCCTCATGCACTGTTGTGGGTGTGGTTGCAAATTGGTGCAGCCACTATGGAAAACAGTATGGAGAATCCTCAAAAAATGATAAATAGAACTACCCAGTACCTTATGACCCAATAATGCCACTCCTGTGTATTCATCCAAAGATATCCAAATCACTAATTCGAAAAAATATCTGCACCTCTATGCTTACTCCAGTGTTACTCACAATAGCAAAAACATGGAAACAACCAAAATGTCCATCAACAGAAAACTGGATTTTTTAAATTGTGGTACATTTTATATAATGGAGTATTACTTAGCCATAAAAATAAAACCTTACTATTTGTAGCAACCTGATGGACCTAGAGGTTATTATGCTAAGTGAAATATGTAAAACTGAGAAAGATAAATACCATATGATCGCACTTATATGTGGAATCTAAAAAACAAAGTAAATGAACAATCAAAACAAAAATAGGGAGATCCAAGATGGCGGCATGAGAGGAGAACGCCGATAACTGCCTGGGAAGGGCCTTGTGAGCAGAGGGGAATCCACGGGGGAAACCCTGAGAAGAAACCTCAACTAAGAGAACCACACAACACGGAACAACACACAAAGGTTGGAGAAAAAAGGGGGGAGAGAGGAAAAGGGAAGCAGCGGTTCGGGGACAGAGACTCGGAGCGCGGCCCGGGGCTGGCAAAAACAAAGGGGGATTGGGGGACTACGGTCAAAGTGGAGCTGGATCGAGGGCGGGCTGGAAGCCGAGACCTAGGGAGCGTGGAAGCCCCACAAGACTGTGGACAATTTAACATCCGAACTCAAGGGACAGCACACAGT
>PVKE010049467.1:0-11256 GCA_004027555.1 Craseonycteris thonglongyai | reverse complement strand
CAAAGATACAGAGACCTATGGACATGCTCAATAGCTTGATGACTGCCTGAGGGAAGGGGAGGAGGGGGGAGGGAGAGAGGGAGGGGAGATGGGAGAGGCACCAGCATTATGGACACACTCAATAGCTTGGTGATTGCCTGAGGGAAGGGGAGGAGGGGGGAGGGAGAAAGGGAGGGGTGGTGGGAGAGGGCACCAGCATTATGGATACACTCAATAGTCTGGTGGTTACCTGGAGAAGGGGGAGAAGGGGAAAGGGAGAGTTGTGGGGGGAGGTGGGAGTGGGCACCAGATATATGGTGGTAGAGGGGGACCTGATTCTGGGAGGTGGGCACATAATGTGATGCATGGGTGATGTGATGTGGACTTGTACATCGGGAAACTAATTGTTGCCAACCAATGTCACCCCATTAAATTTAACAATAAAATATAATTAAAAAAAAAAAAAAAAAAAAAAGTTAGATGAAAACGACCTGAACTTTTCGTAAACTCATGGCTTTTTCATCGTGACAATGCACTAGCTCACACAGCACTGTGTGAGGAAGTTTTTAGCCAGTAAACAAATAACTGTATTGGAATACCTTCCCTACTCACTTGATCTGACCCTCAATGACTTTTTCCTTTACCCGAAGATAAAGGAAATATTGAAAGGAAGACATTTTGATGACATTCAGGACATCAAGGGTAATATGACGGCAACTCTGATGGTGATTCCAGAAAGAGTTCCAAAATTGCTTTGAAGGATGGACTAGACCAGAGGTGGTAAACCTTTTGGCAACTGAGTGCCAAAGTTTATGAAATAAGAGCATACTCGCTCGACTCGTGTGCCAACCCATCGAGTGAGATAGAGGTAGCGATTATTTTTATGTCTATAAGAGCATAAACAATAATTTTTTAAATGGTATTCAGCTCCGCGTGCCGAAATAATTGCTCCGCATGCCACTTTGGGCACGCAAGCCATAGGTTCGCCACCCCCGGACTAGACGCTGGCATTGGTGCATAGCTTCCCCAGGGGAGTACTTTGAAGGTGACAGTAATGATAGTCAGCAATGAACTATGTATCACTTCTTCTAGAAAGAGTTCATGAACTTAATTATCAAACCTTGTATAATGGAATTTTAACCAGCTTTCTCCCTTTTGTATAAGTATTTATTATAAAGTAAATGCCATATTTTTCCATGTATAAGATGATAATATTTCTGTTTAAAATTGTTAGACTAAAAATTGGGGGTCATCTTATACACGAGATTAACCCATGTATTGATTTCTTATTGTTGGATTAGAAAAGTAGGGGTTGCCTTATACATGGGGGCATCTTGTACACGAAAAAGTATGGTTAACTACTGAAGAAAAGAGAAACTCCAGTGCAAATGACATACAGGCAAAAGAAAGAAATAGGGAATCCAATAAAACCATTATTGTCAATTCCTCTGAAGATTTTGTAGTTTATCCAAAATTTTCATTAAGACAATCTTGTAAGTACTACCCAATACTAACCTCTTATTTGCCCTCTAATTTTAGCTGGTCTATTCCTTGTATTTGATAAGTGGATTCACATGAGACCATTTTAAGATACCTGTAGAATGAACTACATTTCAGACATTTAAAATTGAGATATTAATAATGGATTTGGCATGATGATTTTAGCATATTCCATAGTTTTGGTAAGAAAATTGTCTTTAAGAATGTAGACTTAGATACTGGTATTAGGAGAGATGACCATTCTGTGGTGGGACTCGCACTTCCTATTTTTACCTTTAGCTTACAAACATGGTAGTTTAGCACATTCATGGAAATAACAGGTCATTTCAGCCTATTGCAGACTTCGTGACTGATACCCTACTAGTGCACTACTGGGGGGTTGGTGGAGCTAGGGTAGCAGATGGTGACACTATGGATAGAGTCTGCAAATGGAAAATACAAGTGAGAACACAGCCTTAGAAAGCTTCTGAGACTTGTCCTGTTTTACCAAGGCTCTGAAACTGGCTGCACCCAGTGTTTGGAGAAACAAATACAGGAAAAATTCTACACAAGCCAATATTTCTCAAACTAGGCAAGTGCCTGCCAAAGTACTTGGCCAGCACACTAGGATTGTGGTTTATCTACGACCATGAATTCAGAGAGAAAAAGGGCTATTTATTGTACACCCTGCCCTCTTCACTACGGAGGCTGTAGAACATGTGCCAGGAGAAAAGGTGAGCTGGGGCTTCTCTAGACCAGGCAGATGACAAGTCATTTCTAGTTCAGATCACTTTCATGGGGTTGTGCCAAAAACATGCTCATATTTCTTATGTTTCTATACTGCCTCTCTACTTCATCCTCCTACCCCCAAAACACATCCTCAAAACCTCCAGAGTCCTGAGGGGGCATTTGAAAGTCACTAGTTTAGATCAACCCTCAACCAATGTAAGAATTCTTTGTATAGAATCCCTTACAGATGTTTGCCCAGCATCTTCTTATACTTACAGTACTACACTGTGTGCCAGGGGAGCTTATTCTGTCATGGGGCAGATCTGACTGTTAGAAAGTATTTCCCAATACCAAGTACTAAGTATGCTTGTGTGGACCACTTCTTGACACTTATGCTTCATAGTGTTAGTTATCTTTGGCATTCTTCATGCCTTCCTAACAAGAACATATTCTCCTTCAGGGCTCGACAGCCTGTCTCTTTTTAATGTTTATTTCCATATCCCTTCACCGTGGTACATTGGGCAGATAACTATACTCAAGTGTGCATAGGACCTCAGTGAACTAATCCTAACCACAATTATTTTACTTACTTTTTACCACATTTCCTTACAAAAATCCTCCACTCCAATAAAATCTAACTGCCAAACTACATTCTGTCTTCTGCCTTTTCAAATAACTTCTTTCTTCCCATCTCAACCTCTCACCTCTAGGTTAGGGAATATTAACCTAGGTACATGAACTTCTAGACACTGTACACAATGTACTTCTTTGTGGGGGAAGAGAGTATTTCACTTTCATACAACCCTCAAAGGGTCCCATGACACCCCCTAAGTTAAAATCCACTGTTGTAGCATTTTTTTTTGCCTTGTTTGCTTAATCACGTCTCTTATCTTCTTAAAAGTTCAACTTACACCCCTGTATCCAAGTGTTTCAGAGAGCCTTTGATATAGCAGAAACTTTTCTAGGCTCTGAACTTATATACAGTAGACTCTCAGTTAACTGGCACCAATGGGGACTGGTAGATGCTGGATAAGTGTAAGTAGTCTCTCTGTTAACCAGATGCTTGAGTTCCGGTTAACACAGCACCTACTGCAGCAATGTCCAAACTTTTGGCTTCCTTGAGCCACACTGGAAGAATTGTTTTGGGCCACACATAAAATATACTAACACTAACAATAACTGATGAGCTTTAAAAAAAAATCTCAAAAAAATCTCATAATGTTTAAGAAAGTTTATGAATTTGTGTTGGTCCACATTCAAAGTCATCTTGGGCTGTATGTGGCCCACATGCTGCAGGTTGGACAAACTTTGTATCCTGTATATCAATTTCTATACTGTTAATTTAACTGATTTATTACGTACCTTGTGAAACTAATTTTAAGTTAGAAGCTTCATTGTGACTTAATTCTTGTTATTTAATGTTTCATGATTATTAACTCTTCTTAGTGGGTTCAGGGTCTTTTTGACACGTGACCTTGTACAAAGCAAGTACTCTGGATACAGACAAAGATGGTGAATCATATTCAAAATAATCAGTGAATAGAAACTGAATTCTAAAGGTATATGTCACAGTTGAGAAGTTGTTGGAACTGGGCAAAACAACACAGCTGCCACCTCACCTCTGCTTTACGAATATTTTCTCTAGCTTCATCTATTTTCTGTTCCAATTCTGCTCGGCTTTGATCTGATACTGCAACTCCATGACATTCCAGATCATCTAGAACCTATTAAAGAAAATAGGAAATGATAACTGTTTTTTCTTAAGTGACTAGCGTCTTTAGATAATTAAAAGACTTCAGTGATGAGTGAGAATAATTCCTTTCACTTTTTATTTGTTTATTTAAAAACTTTTGAAATAAGTATAGACCCATAAGTATTTTAGTACAGTCTCCCTTCCCCCAGCTTCTCCCAATGGCAACAACTTGTGTAAGTATGATACAATATAAAGAACAGGAAACTGACATTGGCACAATCTACAGACTATATTTGAGTACATGTTTTGATATGCATACCTTTAATTTTTTAAAATGACATTAATATATTGTTGCAAAACAACTAATGCAAAATGGGACAAAGGCTGTTATAAGTACTTCTACACCCCACCATGTATCCACCGTCTCAAGATAACCACTGTTCCATCAATTTATGTCTATTTTTCAAGTCACTTCTTATGAATTTCCTATATACTTGCAGTTTTGTTTAAAAAGTAATGAAATGAGATTCATGATCTGCTTAATGTGTCTAAGAAATCTCTTTGTTTTTACATAGATTGATTTCCTTCTCTAAGTAATCCATAGATTTAGTAGTTTAATTGTACCATGCTTTATTTACATTTAATCTGCTATTTCAATTTGCAAATTTCTCAGTATTGTAAATAATACTGTAAGACAAATTCATCAATTGGCTCTTTGAACACATATGGGAATATTTACGTAAGATAAAAACATAAAAGTGAAAATTGTACATTTTAATATAAACAGACATCACCAAATTGCCCCCAAAAGGCAGTACCTTTTGTATTAGTGTATGAGAGGATGTTTCTCTGTATCTCACCAACATTGGATATTGTCAATCTTGAATTTTTGCCAATAGGATATATAAATAAAGATCATATCATTGTGGGGATGCTGGGATAGCTCAGCGGTTGATTCCTGGTCCCAGCTCCTGCAGCCCTATATGCTGAACCACAGCACAACTGGTAACCACCTGGATGGCTCAGCAGCCAAGGTTCCCACCCCAGTTCATTTTCCCGGCCACAACTTCACATCAACCTGTGTGGAATGAAACTGTCACAACTAATGATGTACAGCTGTGGAGACTGCTCTGGGCCCTCCCTCTTCTCTCTCTCTTACCTTCTCTCAATAAAATAAAATCTTTAAAATATTATCTCATTGTTTTAATTTTCATTTCTCTGTAATACAAACAGCACATTTCATGTTGCTGGTCATCTGTATTTCTACTTTTATAAATAGGCAGTTCATATCCCCATACATTTTTCTAATTTTCTTTTTGTTAACTATATTTGTAGCTATTAGTCCTTTTTCTGTTATTTATGTTACAAATACCTTCTATTCTATTCTCTTTCTCTTAACTTTTAAAATTTCTTTTATTTTATAGCAATTTTTAGTTTTTATGTCATCATGTTTATGAATCTTTTCCTTTATGGGTAAATCATTTCTGAAAGCTTTGAAATGCCATTAGCATGGTTTTTTATTAAGATTTATTTTTATTGGTTTTTGACAGACAGAGAGACAGACAGAGAGAAGGGGGAAGGCCCAGAGCAGTCTCCATAGTTGACAGCATTAGTTTTCCATATAGTTTCACTCCACGGGTGGGAGCGGGGCTGTGCAGGGCAGGAACTGGGCTGAGAGCCTCCTGCATAAGCCCCGGCAAGAACTGAACTGGGGGTACAGCCCAGTTCAGCATATGGGTCTGCATGGGTCGGAGCGGGGATTCGATCCCTGGTCTCTGGTGCCGCAAAGTGAGTGCTTAACCTGCTGAGCCATCCCAGCTTCCCCTAGCATGTTTTTTATTATGAAAAATTTCAAATATATGCAAAAGTAAAGAGACTAGCATGATGAACTCCTATATGTCAATCATCAACATTCAATAATATTTTTCCACATTTTTAAAAATTGTTATTTTTATTGAGTTGATATCGGTTGGTAACAATCACATAGGTTCCAAGTGTACAATTCTACATTATATCGTCTATGTGTTGCATTACGTGCTCACCACCCAGAGTCACCTCTCCTTCCCCTCCTTTATCCTCCCACCCACACTCTCTCACCAACCTCCCTATTTACCTTCAGGTAACCACTAAATTTTTTTTAAAGATTTATTGTTTTTGACAGAGTCAGAAAGAGACAGAGACAGAGAGAGACAGAGAACGAGGAGGGCCCAGAGCAGTCTCCACAGTTGTAAGTCATCAGATTCCAACATGGTTTCATTGTACACAGGTGGGCGGGGGCCATGTGGGGTGGGAACTGGGCAGGGGGCCTCCCAAATGGGAGGCATACCCCCTTGAGCCAGGAGCTAAACCAGGGGTGGGGGTGAGAACCGAACTGGGGGCCTCCCATATGGGAAGCACACCCCAATTCAGCATATAGGTCATCACGGGCCGGGGCCAAGACTCGATCCTTGAACCCCGGGACTGCAAGGCTAGTGCTCAACCTGCTGAGCCATTCCAGCATCCACCCACTAAATTGATTGTGTCCATGCGTTTTTCTTTCTTTGTTACCTTCAGTTTTATATTCCACACATAAGTGAAGTCATATGGGTCTTGATTTTTTTCAGTTTGACTTATTTCACTTAATATGATGTGTTCAAGGTCCATCCATGTTGTCACAAATGACGGTATTTCACCTTTTCTTATCTCAGAGTCGCCTTCTACTCTGTAAAGGTACCACAACTTCTTTATCCAGTCATCTATCAGAGGATACTTTGGTTGTTTCCACAACTTGGCCACCATGAACAGTGCTGCGATGAACAATGAGATACCATATATCTTTGCAAATTATGGTTTTCAAGTTTTTTTTGAAAGATTTATTTTATTGTTTTTGACAGAGAGAGATAGAGAGAGACAGACAGAGAAGGGAAAGAGTCCAGAGTAGTCTCCATAGTTGTACATCATCAGTTTTCAATATGGTTTCATTCCACACAGGAGAGTGGAGGGGGTGCTCAGGTTAAGAACCAAGCTGGGGGCCTTCCACATGGGAGGCACACCCCTGTGGGCTGGGGTCCAAACCAGGGACCTCCCAAACAGGGAAAGCTCGCTCAGGAGAGAAATGAACTGGGGTCCTCCCACATGTGAAGCACACCCCAGTTCAGCATATAGGTCTGCATGTGCTGGGGCGGGGGCCGGGGCTGGGACTCAATTCTTGGACTCCGAGGCTGCAAAGCAAGTGCTTAACCTGCTAAGCCATCCTGGCTTCCCCTCAAGTTTTTTGGGTAGATACCCAGAAGAGGGATTGCTGGGTCATATGGAAATTCCATTCCTAGTCTTTTGAGGAATCTCCATACTGACTTCCATGGTGGTTGTACAAACTTACATTCCCACCAGCAGTGTATGAGGGTTCCTTTTCTCCACAACCTCTCCATCATTTGTTATTCTTTGTCTTGTTGATTACAGCCATTCTAACCGGTGTGAGGTGGTATCTCATTGTGGTTTTAATTTGCATCTCCCTAATTGCTAGTGATGTTGGGCATTTTTTCATGTATCTGTTGGCCATTTGTATGTCTTCAGGGGAGAAGTATCTGTTCAGGTCTTCTGCCCATTTTTGAATTGGATTGTTTTTTTCGTGTGTGTTCAATTGTATGATATATATATGACATTTTAAAGCAAATTCCAGACATGTCATTTCACTCCTACATGCTTTTGTAAGTCTCTAAAAATATGAACTTTAAGAAAAAAATATACAACCACTTATTAGAACAAACAATACTATTATTGGAACTAACAACACTTCTTTGGTAGCCTTAATATGTTGTTCATCAATTTCCTTGTCTGCTTCAAAATGACTTTTTACTTGAATCAGTATATAAAGATTCATACACACACAGATAATTTTCTTTGAGATATTCGCTAACTCTTGTATATGACAGTTTTAATTATTATGGTCATTATTTTATGTATCCCTATGTGCTAAGGGACATAGTGTCATTATTGTTGTTCTTGGTTATTATTGTACATTAAAAAAATTCAGATGCATTTTAAAACCATTATTTTCAAGTTCCTTTAAAAATACCTTTTAAGTTTTATTGGACTTGAATTGAAATTGCAAATAAATGTAATAAAAAAATCCATATTTTTTTTGCATCTCTCTAATTATTTATGCCTTCTTTTATGTTCTTTGGTTTAAAAAATGTCTTTAGTATTTGATACATCATTTAACAATCACTCAACACATATTAACATGCACCATAAGTGCATTACAAAAATGATAATTTGTATATTATTAGAAGTTGGTTCCTAACAGAAATAAATCATATTATTGCATTTTATTACCTCTAATCCTATACTACTGTTACTTTAAAATACTTCATAAGATAATTTGTCTAATTTTTTTATGTCAGTATCATCTGTCCAAAGTCTCTTTAAAAGAAAAGGAAATGTAAAGTATATTCATTAGTGACCTCAGTCACTACTGAATGACCTTACTGTGCTACTCATAATTGAATTGTATCCATTTTTTGGCAGTCACTAGCTCACTTTCCAGATAATCATGGTTTCTAAGGATACTGGGACATAATTTCCATATAGTTCTTTTTAAAAGTGTGATTATATATATTTTTAAAGATTTATTTTTATTGTTTTTCACAGCGAGAGATACAGAGACAGAGACAGAGAGAAAGGGGAGGGCCCAGAACAGTCTCCATAGTTGCACATCATTGGTTTTTCCACATAGTTTTATTCCATAGGTGGGCGTGGGGCTGCACAGGGCAGGAACTGGGCCGGGGTCTCAACCCGGTGAGAACCGAACTGGGGGCACTCCCCAGTTCAGCATATGGGTCCACACAGCTGGGCCAGGATTTGATCTTCGGTCCCCGGGGCTGCAAAGCTAGCGCTTAACCCACTGAGCCATCCTGACTTCCCCCAAAAGTGTGATTATATTAATGGTCTAGAAATAATATAATGAAAAAAATGTCTTTCTTCTTATAGATCATGACATTTCACTGGTAGATTCACCAGTATTTTATTGATGTGGTGAATGATTTTTTCAAACTACATTTTACAATGCATTATTTCTAGTGAATAGAAAAACTAATAATTTTTGTATGTATCTATTTTAAAAATATTTATTTTATTGTTTTTGACAGAGAGAGAGAGAGAGAGAGAGACAGAGACAGAGAGAAAGAGAGAGAGAGAGAGAAGGGGGAGGGCCCAGCACAGTTTCCATAGTTGCACATCATCAGTTTTCAACATGATTTCACTCCACACAGGTGGGTGGCTGACCACACGCAGGACGAGAACTCTGCCGGGGGACCTCTTGTACGGCTCTAGCCTTCCAACAAGAACCAAACTGGGGGCCACACCCCAGTTCAGCATATGGGTCTGCATGGGCCGGGGCTGGGATTCAATCCTTGGACCCTGGGGCTGTAAGGTGAGCATTTAACCCGCTGAACCATCCCAGCATCCCCTATAACAGGGGTGGCGAACCTTTTGGCGATTGAGTGCCAAAGTTTATGAAATAAGAGTATACTCGCTCGACTCGCGTGCCAACCCATTGAGTGAGATAGAGGTATCGATTATTTTTATGTCTATAAGAGGCATAGGATGTTTTTATAACAAAAAACAATAATTTCGTGTGCCGAAATAATTGCTCCGCGTGCCACTTTGGGCATGCATGCCATAGGTTCACCACCCCCGCCCTATAATCTTTTTTTTTTAAAGATTAATTTTATTGTTTGGAGGGGTGTGTGTGTGTGTGTGTGTGTGTGTGAAAGAGACAGAGACAGAGAGAGAGAGAGAGGGAGAGAGAGAGAGAGAGAGAGAGAAGGAAGGAGAGCCCAGAGCAGTCTCCATAGTTGCACATAGTTGTGACATGTTTCATTCCACACAGGTGAACATGGGGCTTCATGGGGTGGGAACTGAACCAGGGGCCTCCCTCATGGAAGGTGAGAGCTCTCACCCGAGCCGTCCTGGTGGTTACCAGTTGCGCTGCAGTTAAGCATATGGGGTTCCATGGGCTGGGGCCAGGTATCTTGGGGCAAGTGCTCAGTTGCTAAGCTATCCTGGCATCCCCTTCGTATATATAATCTTGTGTCTATTCACCTTAACTGAACTCTTATTATTTCTAATAGTTTGATAGCCGGGTCTCTTATATTTTTGAAGGTGCACAATTACATCATCTATAAATTATGACCGATGTGCTTTTTCCTAATATTTAAACACCTTATTTTTCACTCAATGCATTGACTAAATTCTTTTATGGTACTAAAAAGTAGTGGTAATGATGGAGTACTATTTTCTTATTTTCATTGTAGTAGGCAAAATGTCCTCCAAAAGATATCTACACTCTAATCCAGGGATTCCCAACCCCGTGCCCGCAGGCGCCATGGCGCCCACAGCCATTGTGTGCGCCCGCCATTATTTGACTGCATCAGAAGTTTTTCATAAACACTAAGTAAAACTATCATTTATTTTTATACATTTGTTAGAATTTTAAAATATTGTTGGAGTATCTACACAGGCTTATTATATTCGTTGGTATGTTTGCGATATCATATGTATAAGTTTTCCCCTAGCTTTCGCCTTTGTACATGTCACGTCTTGTGTAGCCGCTGCACTCTTTAAACTCTCCTCCACCCAACCGGGAGACGCAGAGTTGCCATTTTGATTGCGGTTGCTGGACTGATCGGGTCGTGACGGCTAGCTAGGATCACAGTGTTTTGATATATTCGATTTTAAACGAGCTAAAAGCAAGGTAGGTAATCTATTATTATGGTGGCAATTTGATATGATATTGTAGTGCTATAACTATTTTTATTTTTATTTTTTTAGTCCTAAAATGAGTGGACCAAATAAGAGAAAACAAACCTATAATTTTAACACAGGCTGGGAGGAATCATATTGTTTCATTAATTTAAAAGGTCAATGCGTTTGCCTGTTGTGTGGCAGTAGCATTGCAGTGCCGAAAAAACATGTTGAACGTCACTTTCAGACAAGTCATACCACTTTTGATACAAATTATCCACTTAAATCTGAAGTAAGAAAGAAAAAAATAAATCAACTAAAATTAAGTTTAACTACTCAACAGACTGTTTTCACTAGACATGTGGAAAAATCTAAAAAGGCAACCATGGCTTCTTTCCAAATTTCTCACATGCTCGCAAAGAAGAAAAAACCTTTCCAGGATGGTGAATTGTTAAAAGAAGCATTTCTGACTGTTGCCGATTGTTTGTTTGAGGAATATTCTAACAAGCGTGAGATTATGTCGGCGATACAAGACCTACAGTTGTCAAATAACACAGTCACAAGAAGAATACACGCAATTTCAAAAGACTTGCAAACTCAGTTAAAGACTGACTTGGAAATATGTGACTGCTTCTCTCTGCAATTTGACGAGT
>PVKE010049466.1:0-11257 GCA_004027555.1 Craseonycteris thonglongyai | reverse complement strand
ATCTGGAGTACCATAATAGGAATAAAAAAGATGTTGCTTATGAAATGTCTTCTTCTTGACAGTATATGAATAGTATAACCATTACTTTGTGTTCTATCGAAATGATCAATAGAGAGCCAACTTTTTCTACTTATAATTGCCAATAAGAGAAATAATGGACATTATTAGTTTTATTTGAAAATAAAATCTATTTCTAGTTTCTCCATGTTACGTAATAAATGCTTCCAATTACAACACATGATTTTATTTCTTAGGTTTTTCAAATAAAGTTTGATTTGACCTAATCCGTACCTTGGCAAGAGGTTAGGCAATGTTTGATCACAGGCTTCAAAGCAATTTTATATGATATAGAAAACTATTATACAAAATGGCAATACACTAAACTATTTATGGCTCAAACAATAAACACTAGTAACACCCATGGTGGACACCTGAACTGAAATTTTCATCCATTACTCTTCATCCTGGACAAATTCAGAACAAGTTATATAAAGCAGTCTCACATAAGCTTAGTGAATATTTTTCAAGATGGTAAACTAGCAATAGTGTTTGTTCTGTGACCAGCAGAGTCAGGCTTACATAATCACAGCTCTCCAAATAGTTTTAAATAGAGAACCTCTGGCGAAGAAAAAGAGACAAGCTGCCAGTGTCCATCTGCTTTGGTTCCCAGCTCATTTATTTTTATTGATTTTACATTTTGGCCAATTAATGTGTTTGGCTTAGAATGTTCTTTTTTTAAATTTAAGAGGATGCCTGTACCTCTTGTAGCTTCTCTGGCATTCATGTTCTAAATGACAACTGATCAGGGATCACCACAGCAACTCACTAACTCCAACAACTGTTATAGTATGTTGAGTTTTTTTGTTTTTTGTTTGTTTGTTTTTTGTAGTTTCTAACCAGTTCACCCTTTCCTCCATAGGGGGAAAAAAGAGGAAAAAAACAAAACAAAACAAAACAGAATTTCCTCTCATTAACTTCCAATGTACAAAACTACAAAGTTATGAACAAATAAAGCTCCTAGGTACATGTTGTAAATTAAGAAAAGGATACAGTTCACTCAGAAAAATCACATATAACTATGTTTTTGCATTGCATGTTAGGAAACAAAGAGGCTAGATTTTCTTTCTTCAACAAGGCAAATGGGAGGGTAAAGGGATACAGCTATAATTTCTATTCTCTAGTTTCTTTATAAAGAATTGTGTGTGATTTTACAAATGATGACATTACACAAAGGTTGTCAGGGAAAAAATCCAGCCATTGCCAATATAATGAGAACAGTTACATGGCTAGATACTTTTCGGACAGCCCACATATTTATATCTTATTCTCAGTGGCAATGACAGCCACACTTCTGGTTTCTGTATTTAATTTCTGTATTCCTGTTTAAAGAATATTTTTCAAATATCAGTTATTTTTAAGTAAACCTTAGAAGAATTTATTAGTTTGTTGTGAATGCCGAGGAATATAGTTTTCAAGTTTGAGCATTTTAATTAATTGTTTTAATTGGAATATATAGTTATCAAATGCTGCTATTTAAATAGTTGTTTTAAAGGGTTAATTGTGTACAGAAAAAAATGTCTTCCACTTTATATTTTCCACTAGTCATTCATCTAGCTACCATGCTGTGATTTTCTCCTTTATAACTTTCTTTAAAAAGATGTACCAAAAGAAATGTTATGTGAATCAGTCAGTCTAAAGCCTTCTTGCTTGTTCCATAATTAAACAATGCCATTTTTAACAAGAGAAAAAAAAATTTATTTTAGGAATTCACTCTTAAGAAAAAAACAACAACAACAAAAAAAACCCTTTTATCTGAACAAAATTCAATCAATGCAAAAAAATAATGGTAGTTTGAAATTTTATTATAAGGATTATCTCAATTTTTCTTAGTGTAAAATTGGCTTACTTCAAAATACTGAATAAAACATAACCTGTTTCATTTTCCTAGTTGCTAAATAATGATAATGCCCATTATATAGACTATTTTGAAAAACAAAATGTTGATGTGTTATTTCAATAAAGTAAAACAGCTCTCTGAAATAAGGATACTCAAATGTCAATATTTGATATTAAACTTTTGTCTTGCTTTTGTCCTGCCTTTTAATTATTTGATTTGTTCTTTATAAAATTAAGAATTCATAGTAATTTACTGGATGCATAGAACAAGTTATTATTTAGTTATTTAATGTAATAGAAATCTCTGAATGGTATTAAACTTTTCATGAATGACTTGAAATTTTTTCATCTATGTATGTCTTGAAAGTATACTTAAAAATTAATATTTATCTTGATTTTCTTCAGTCTGACTGATTTTTCTTAGTGAGCACATAATGCAATACATAGATACTGTAATGGAGAATTGTATACCTGGAACCTATGTAATTTTTACCAACCAATGTCAGCCCAGTAAATTTAAGAATTAAAATAAATAAATAAATATTTGCAACTTTTTAAAAAAAGATTTATTTTATTATTTTTGACAGAGACAGAGAGAGACAGAGAGAAGGGTGAGGTCCCAGAGCAGTATCCATAGAGGTACATCATCAGTTTTCAACATGGTTTCATTCCACACAGGTGGGTAGGGGCCACACAGGGTGGGGACTGAACTGAGGGCCTCCTGCATGGGAGGCACATCCCAGTTCAGCATATGGGTCTGCACAGGCTGGGGCCAGGATTTGATCCTCGGTCCCTGGGGCTGCAAACAGAGTTCTTAATCCATTGATACAAAACACAAGAAAAAATAGAGCTCAAGACTTTATAATGAGAAGAATTGGGCAATACTTATTTATGTGGCAGTTATAGATTTGTCCTGATATTTCCTGTTCTATATGCAAATCTATCTTCTCAAATTCACCCTTAACTATCCTGACCTGCCTCTCTTAGATCATACACATGAACAGTTATTCAGGAGTGTTTCTGTGTTGATACATTCATCATTTAGTGAAGAATTAAGATGGGATAGAAAAAGAGGTATAATAAACTCCATAATTAAAAAACCAGATTCTATCTCTTTCTCATCAATCTTGACTGTCTTCTAAATAGCACGAGTACCTCCTCACTTCTACTCCTTCATCTAGTTTCACTTTCTTGACTCTTCTGGAAAATTACAAGAAAATACAAGAGAGGATATTTTAAAAGAGAAAATGAGAAGATGAAATAGAAGATGACATAAGACGTGTGAAGACATGAGGTTGTCTCTTGAATAGCTTTAGCTCACTTGAAGTGTAGGAAAGAAAATTAAGACAACCAAAAGAATTAAAAAATGGCTACATTGTAGCTACAAATACCATCAGGATTTAGAGTCACATGGCATAGTTTCTGATGCTTGATTTACCATTCTAGCTCTGTGGCCTCATGCAAATTATTTAACCTCTTCTGTAAAATTGGGACAATAATAATCCTACTTCAGAGAGCTCTGAGGATTAAATGTGACAATGTGCATATGAGTTAAGCACCTATTAGAGTACAATCAGTAAATATAAGTACTACTATTATTACTGTACTTTTGTTTATCAAGCATTGCACTGATCACAAAATGACTGCGCTAAAATCATCATTTCCCTCAAAAGCCTAAGTTACCAGAGGAGATCCCGACTTAAAAAGTAAAATCTATTTTGTCACATTTTAATGGTGACACCATCACAAAAGGCCACAATGAACCAAGCCAGACATATCACTAGGGACAAGGTAAGTCTTTTAAGCTAAAGTAACAGTGGTCATCAACAGTCGACAAAGATTTATCCTGCAGTTCAGGAACATCCACACATCCAGGCCTTCAATAACTTTTTGATTTTCTTAGAGAGAAGGGCTTTAGCTTTTAACACATTTTCAATGATAGCTGAAATGAGCTGTGTTACCATAGCCAATAGCCAACCATGAAGCCCAATTGGTACATGTAATAGGGCTTCTCTGGTCACAGGCCAAGTTCTCACGTTGATTCCTAAAACTGAAACCCTAGATTCCTGCCAGGTGGAAGAGTACAGGTAATTGGCTCTGGTCTGAATAAGACAGATCTTAGTATATTTACATTTCCCTCAAATAACCCTTTTCATCCAAAGGATTGGTATGGTTTTCCCTGGCCCTTGGTGTTCATATCTGTCCTTGGGTCTCCCCTGATGGATCATTGCCTGTGGCCTAGAATGGTTTTTCAAAAGTAACCTTGATGAAGGAGTTCTGGCCCCTGTACTATGGGGTACTGGCCTAGGATAGGTCTATGGGCCTTGGGTAAAGTACAGATGCTCCAGCTGTGAATACATTACACCAATGAGAGTTGCTAATCCTACCATAGGTACTAAGGAACAGAAAGCATACTTTGATTATTTTAAGTAACAGCTAATATAATTTAATCTATAACTATTATTTGAGATTCAGAGAACGGTTTCCCCAATTGCTACCTTCTTTTTGATCAAGAAACAATTATCAACAACAGTTTTCCAAGCATTTCATTCTACAGTAAAAGTCAGTCCTATCTAAATTAAAATATTAACATTTTAGAATTATTCACAAATAGCACCTCAAAAATCTCATTTTGTAAGTTTCTAAATATGCAAGAATCATTAGATTTTTTGCCCTCTTTTCTCAAAATAAGGATTTTCTTTCTCTTTTTAAAAAATCTGAAAAGAAAATTCTCACATAGGTCAAATCAAATCAAATATATTAACTTAAAAGATTTAAATAAATTCTAAATTTCACAAAATTTATTTTTACCATTATCAGTAACTTACATGTAAATTGCAGCAGTGACCTCAACACTAAGACTAGTTAAAACATTATCTTAAAAAGTTTTTTTTATAACTCACATAATTTTTTTCTGGTAGCAAATTATAAAAGTATTAAATCAAATGTATTTCTATGCCTTACTTACACTTATTATTATTATTATTTACACATATTTGTGTAAATAATTTCTATAATAAACTATATACACATAAGAGCTCTGTTTTACATATGTATAATGCTAAAATACAAGATAATTTTATTAAATGATAGGAGAAATATGTGATATCAAGGATACAACAAAGCATGTGGCATGTGTGAAAACTATTTACTGAGCTCCTGTTTATATATTAAATATATAAAACAAGAGCTACAGTTATACTTCATCAATCTCAGTTGTATTCACCACCTCTAAAACAATAAAATCATTCCCATTTTTTATTTGGCATCACTGACCTGAACTCAGATATACTGTCTGAAACTGGAGCTTTTTTTTTTTTTTTTTACTGAGTAAATGGTTCATGAAATCTACAATTTATTATAACTAGGTGAATATAAAGTTTAGATTCTTTAAAAAAATAAAAAAGTTCAGTTAATTCTTTTCTTTACTTTTTGTTAGTAATAGTGCTTAATACAATAAGCACTATACTATACTTACACATTATTTTCTCTTGCAATTCTCCAGCCCCTACTGTTTCATCTGTTCTGTCAGCTAATTAAACATACAAACCTGCTTACAAAGATGATTTCTAAATAGGCCCAACATGTTTGAGGTACACAGAGCAACCACCTCAAGAGGAAAAATACTCCTACTTGTGAGCTGCCAATTGATATTCATGATTACTTCAAATTGGACACTGGTATTTAACCACCTTCCACAAACAGATGAAAAAGGCTGTACTTTATAAAATAGGTTAGATAATTCACTAAAACATTATATATCCAAAAGATGTGTGTATATTTTAAAAGTGGTGGTAAAATTGAAGTAGAACATAGATATACATTCAAATCACTTCTTTAACCTAAAGATACTTTCTTTTCATGTCTTTTCAAACAATAGATATGGTTTATTTCATGTCCTAACTTTATTAACAAAGTTCCTTTTGGCTATGCTATTTAAATCAATCTATCTGTTTTTAGGTATAATAGTTAAAGCATAATTAGTATATATAGACATATTTACTGTCTGCAACAAATATAATTACTTAGACCTAATACACAGAAATATTTTGCATGCTATAAATTACTTCTTATGTCAACAAATGGTACTATATACACCTTAGTAAACAAAATGCTTTTTGATTTATCTTTGCCAAATAATTGAATAAAGACAAGAGCTATGTAAACAATAAAGAAAAAAATATTTACCACTCTTATCAAAATGAAAGTTGTTTTGAAAATAAAACACAATTTCAGTTTTTGTAGCTATTGCAAACATTTTCTTACCTTTATTTCGGTAAAATATTTTCCCCTTACAATCTACACATATAAATAATCTACAATATAAGTGTCCTTGTGGTGCCTCAATCGCAATAGGTAATTTTTTTTTAATGATCTAGTTTATTTTTAGACATAGAACAACTGATTCTACATGTCATTTACCTAAGCACATTTGCATGTGTTACTATACAATATCATTAATTTGGGAGGTGCTTGGGGGGAGGTAATTACTAGTAGGTAAAGTTACTCTTGATATTAATAACAAATCTATCATCGAAAATTGGGGGAAACGAGGACAGCTCAGCGGGTTATGCACTCGCTTTGCAGCCCTGGGGACCAAGGATCAAATTCTGGCCCCAGCCCTTGAGGACCCATATGCTAAACTGGGGTGTGCTTCCCATGCGGGAGGACCCCAGTTCGGCTCTTGCCCCCTGGTTCAGACCCCGGCTCAAGGCAACAGGGTTGTGCCTCCCATGTGGGATGCTCCCAGCCGGGTTCCTGCCCTGAGTGTCTCCCGCCCACCTGTGTGGAACAAAACCATGTCAGAAAACTAATGATGTACAACTATGGAGACTGCTCCCCCTTCTCTCTATCTCTCTCTGTCTTTATCAAAACCAATAAAATAAATTTAAAAAAAAAAGAAAATTGTAAGTAGTAATTACAATTACAGTATGGTGTTTTGGATCCTTGGGCATCAGATCTATGGGGTGTTGTTTTTTCATAATAATTTTATTTTTAGCTAAATAATACATTCTGAATATGCTTAAAGGTAGACTGAAAAGCTTTCAGATCTGTGGTTTCTAAGTGTGAATCTTTTATTTGTTTTTGTTGAATATAGTTAGAATACCATTAAGGAATTTTGAGTTTTTTCTTTTGCAATTTCTTGGCATTTCGGAGACATATTATTTTTTTCCTATTGAAATTCCTATCATTTCTAATGCAAAGTAGTGAATTTTACTGTCTAAGATCTCAATACATTCTGTAGGAGTGGTTATTAATGAAATAAAAAAATCACTCCCCAGACATACATATTATGGGACAACCATAAAGAAATAAGAAGCATATCCTCATTTGTAATACATTTCATAGTGTATACTTTCACTGTTAGTTTTACCTTCAGACTTGATCAGATCATGGGATTTTTCCACTTCTATTACTGACCTATATTACTTGGTACATTATGAGAATAAAGAGTGACTTGACTAGAGTCTGATAATAGAAACCTAATACTCCCAGATGAGCTTTTGGAGATTTGTACCTTAAGTTCACCTGAGGCATTTTTGCAGAATTATAACTTAATATAGCTAGCAAAAACCCAGATTCTTAGTCAAGTGTTAGAAAAACTAGCTCTTTTCTAATACTAATGCTTTCTTACCCCTCTATTTGCTATTATTCAAGTCTTGGTTCCACTAAGAAAATTAAAGAAAATGAAATGAGGTTAAAAGTGCCTAGAGAAAAGATTCACTTGGGTTCTCACAATATTGTGAAGAAATCTTCTAAGTTGGAATACCCCCTATGACTTACTTTCTTAAACAAAATACTCTGTATTACTACTGTAGTTAAACTCAGCCTACTTCCCAGTTATTCTTACTTATTATTGTCCATTGTTGTTGTAATCTTTTTTTTAATAAATATTTATTTATTTATTTATTTTTAAATTGTTTTTGACAGAGAGAAAGAGAGAGAGAGAGAGAGAGAGATACAGAGACAGAGAGAGAACTGAACTGGGGGAGCTCCCAGTTCAGCACATGGGTTCCGCACAGGCTGGGGCTGGGGCCGGGGCTGGGATTCGATCCTCAGTCCCCGGTGCTGCAAAGTGAGCACTTAACCCACTGAGCCATCCCGGCTTCCCCTGTTGTTATAATCTTAAATTACTTAAATTTATATTTGTTAACAGAAAGCTTCTAGGGATGCCAGGATAGCTCAGCAGGTTGAGCACTTGCATCATAATCATGAGGCTTGTTGGGGTTCAATTCCTGGCCCCAGCCCATGCTGAACTGTGGTACAACTGGTAACCACTGAGATGGATAGGCAGTGAAGGTTCTCTCCTCTCATGCGGGAGGCCCCCAGATCGGTTTTCGTCTCATGCAGCCCCACACCCACCTGTAGAGAGTGAAACCATCTCACAACTAATGATGTGCAACTATGAAGACTGCTCTGGGTGCTGTCCCTTCTCTCTCTCTCTCTCACCTTCTCTCAAATGATAAAACAAACGTTTAAAGAAAGAGAGAGAAAATTTCTAGTTTTCTAAATTCTCAGTAAATTAAGTCATTAGAGACCATTCTGGAGTAAAGTAACAGGAAATTCCAGATATTAGGTATATTATTGCTATCTAAAGACAAGCTACAATTTATCTCATATATAAATGTATGTCTTTTCTCAAGAAAATCTATTTTATATATATTTATAATATCTAAGTATTCAATTTATGCTACCATTTAAGTATATGATTTAAATTTACTATTTAACTGAATCTCATACAATTCACTGACATAGAAAATAACCATTTCCCCCATTTTGTAGAATAGAAACTGATCTACTAAATTTTACCTGTGGGTAACCCGTCCCCAGTAGAATCATCTGGAGGGTATGGGTAAAATCGGAACCTTTCAAATATAAACTCTCCAGGTGATTTCGATACATACAATAGTCCCCTTATCTGAGATTTTACTTTCTGCAGTTTCAGTTACCCATGGTCAATCACACTCTGAAAATATTAAATAAAAAATTTCAAAAATAAAAAATTTATAAGTTTTAAATCAAATGCTATTCTGAGTGGCACAATAAAATTTCATGTTGTCCCACTCCAACCTACCTGAAACATGAATCATGCCTTTGTCCAGTATATCCATGTATATAGTTACTTAGTAGCTATCTTGGTTATTAGAATAACTGTGGGGATATCACAATGCTTGTGTTCAAGTAACCCTTATTTTACTTAATAATGGCTCTAATGCACAGGAACAGCAATGTTGGCGATTTGGATATGCCAAACAGAGAGAAACAAACAAACAAAAAATAGTATTTAGTCATAGGAAAAAACACAGTATGTATAGGATCCAGTATTTGCCATAGTTTCAATCATCCACAGTGTGTCTTGAAACATATTCCCCATGAGTAAGAGGGGCCCTACTCTACTAGGTTAAGAACCACCAATATAGCAGATTTTAAATACACTTGCATATATATATTTATGTATATATATGTGTGTGTGTGTATATATATATACACACACACACATACACACACACACATTTTCACACTAATTCAAATATATAATTACAGTAACCTGTATTATTACCAATGAAAACTGAGTAAATAGTGCTCATTTGGTGCTTTTTTACAGACAGTGCATCATTACAAATGATCTGATATTTATCTTAAGAAAATCAATGGCATCAAAGCCAGTCTTCCATTTGTAAAGCATTGTATGAGGCAGATATGTGTCTATGAATGCCTCATTCAAGTGAAAAGCCTCTTATTTTTTGTGGCAAGGGCTGACATTTTAACCAAAAAGTGTTATTTGATCTCATTTCCACGGAAACTCTGATGTTTTGGATAGTACTAGATCCAAGGATTAAATGTTGATAATAGCAATGTTGAGCCCAGTGGACTCCCTGAGTTGAGACTATGTTGTTGAGAATCTGAGAGGCCAAGGAGGTTAGATTATAAAGGGCTGAATGCCAGAGAGAGACGGTTTCACAGAGAATATACTCCAAAGATCTTCAGGAGGGCCAACTTGAGTTTTCATTGTAGTCCTGACCACCACATGCACATAAAGAAACTACCTAAGGTCAAGAAAATAACTACCTAATAGTGTTAAAGGAAGCAATATCTAGCATGCACAAAGGGCCAGAAATAGCTCCCTTTCCAACCAGTCAAACTGGAATACTTCAAAATTCATGAGTCATTGAGTGGAGGAACACTAAACTAGTCCTGGCTAACAAATTTTAAGCAAAACCCAAAGGACTAAACTGGTCCAACTAACTGAACTGCATACAATAGCAAAACTTAAGAAAATTTATAGGAATACACATATATCCAGTACTCAAAAAGGTCAATTCACAATGTCTGGATTTGATTTAAAAATTCCAGATAAGCAAAAAAGTAGTAAATATAATCTATAATAAAGATAAAAATAAATGAATGAAAACCAGCCAAGAACTGACACAGATGTTAGAATTATCAGGAAGTTACAATAATGGCATTCCATGTATTTAACAACTAGAGGAAAATCAAACAAGTTGAGTACAGTCATAAAAGATAAAAAATAACAAAAGGACCCAAGTTAAATTTATAGAGATAAAAACTGCAATGTATAGAATAATAATAAAAAAAACATATTAGATGAAATAACAGCAAATCATACTTATAGAGTGCAGAAGGAAAAATCAGCATGCTTAAGACATAGCAATAGAAACTATCCATACTAAGTCACAGAGATAAAACACAAATAATTAACAGATCTTCTGGGGTCTCTGGAGAAAAATTAAAGCAGCCTAATAAAACATATATTTATAGTTCTCAAAGGAGGGAAGAAAAATGATAAATAATATTAAGAGAATTGATAGCTGAAAATGTACCAAATTTGATCAAAACTATCAGCTACCATATTTAAGAAGCTCAATAAAACCCAAGTGTAAGAAGCATTAAAACTCCACCAAGACACATCATAATCAAGGTGCTCAAGATCAGTGATAAAGAACCAGAAGGAAAAGTTGTATTATAAACAGAGGAATAAACATAAAAATGACATATTTCTTGTCAAACACAATCCAAGCAAGAAGAGGCTGGAGCTATATCTTTAAATTGCTCAGAAAACAATTTTTAAATGTCAATCTAGAATTCTACACTCAGTGAAACTATCTTTCATAAAAGATCAAACAAAGACTTACAAAAGCTGAAAAATTTCACCAGCAGCAAATATGTACCGTATTTTCCGGCGTATAAGACGACTTTTGAAACGAAAAAAAGTCAACCGAAAATCGGGGGTCATCTTATACGCCGAGTATATCCCGAAAAACATCTCGATATGCCGCTAAACGAATTTTCCAACTCGATCCCGCACCAATCACTGCAAGGCTGCTCGGACCGCCTCTCT
>PVKE010049465.1:0-11258 GCA_004027555.1 Craseonycteris thonglongyai | reverse complement strand
CAACCAACAGAAGGAGTTAAGATGTGGGAACATAATCACCCCCATTTGATAGATGATAAAATTGAGGCACAGATTATTATAAATTATTTGTAAAATTGCATAGAACCTTTTGGGGATGAAGCCACAACCAGAATTCCAGGATTTTCCCACTCTAAAGCATAGCTTCTTTAAACTCTAGATTAGTCATGCCATGTTAATCAGCCCTGGCAAGTTTCAGCAGGAAAGATATCAAAGAAAAATAGATCTGAGGTTGTTTTGAAGAGAGACATATCAATGTTGGCACTGACGGTGAGAACAAGAACAATAAAGGGTTAAAGAGCTAGGTAGACAGGCCCCAGAGAAGCAGTTACAGGAAAATGAACTAAGAATGAGGAAGGCTGTTTCTAAGGGTGTCCCAAAATTCACACAAGATTTGAATTTTGCGTCATTTGTGCAGTAAAGTGTTGCCCATGAAAAAAAAAAGACAGCATGACAGCTGACAGTTCCGGGTTCTTAAAAATGGAGGCTACACGAAAGAACAACGCATTTTCATTGTTGAGCAATGAAAATTTACAATTTTTAATTATAAACCTGTATTTTCTATCAAAAGTACTTCATGCGTGAATTTTGGGACACCCTTTAACACCATGTATTTGATCTACTGTGTAGAGAAGGTGTTAACAGTAATAGTAATAATGATGATGATGATACTTACAGAGAGCCAAGTGCCAGGAACTATTCAAATACTTTATATGTATTAACTCTTTCCTTCCTTCCTTCTTTCCTACCTTCCTTCCTTCCTTCCTTCTTTTCTGAGTGTGAGAGAGAGAAGGATGGAGGGCCCAGAGCAGTTTCTGTAGTTGTACATCATTAGCTATGACATGGTTTTATTTCACACAGGTGGATGTGGGGCCATGCAGGGCAGGAACCAAACCGGGGGCCTTTTGCATGGGAGGCAAGAACCTTCACTGCCATCCCAGTGGTTACCAGTTGAACCACAGTTCAGAATATAGGGTTTTCATGGGCCAGGGCTGGGAACTGAACCTCAGACCTTGCGATTGTGAGGCAAGCACTCAACCGCTGGGCTATCCTGGCATTCCCTATATGTGTTAACTCTTAATCCTTGCCCAAAATCCATGAGGTGGGAACTGTTGTTAGCCTCATTTTACAGATATGGCAACTGGAGGCTGCAAGGTCGACAGCAAGAACAGCAGAGCTGGATTTTGAGCCAAAGTACGGTAGTCCAGTTCCAGAGACCCTCCCCTTTTCCACTCACTTAATCTGCATCCCCAGGAGCAGTTCCCCGACCCAGTGGGTTTCAGGAATGTAACTCCAGGACAAAAGCATCTGTCACGACATCAGGATTTCACTAAGTTCGTTTCACATGGGTGGAATGCAAGGGAATCTGAGAGGTTCTTCCCTGGCTTTTCCGTGGCCAACTTTGGGGTCCAAAGCAGGCACCTGGACTCAAAGTGTCCCCGCAGGCTGCCTGCAGGGCATTGTGCTATCTGCCCTGGATCATCAGAGTCAGCATTCTCCATTTCACAGCCTGGCCAGCTCCCTTGAAAACACCATCACATGCTGAAAGCAGTGAGTAGCCAAGACCCGATTCAAAGAGACAGAATTCAGTAGGTCAAGCTGTGACCTTGGCCTTCAGCTGGAATTGCGGCCTCCCAAAAGGTCCTTTTCCGAGTCTGCTGATCAATGACCTGGCCCACACCAGGATACAATTCAAATTATCCCCAAGTAATATGGACAGCAAAGGCCTATTAACTGTTTGAATTGTAGATCACATAAAACCCACTGCCTTTCTCATGTAAAACTAATAGAATATAGTTGTATATTAGCTATTCCTGTGGGTAAAAACTCTTATTGATAATCACTTTAACAATCACCTAATCAATGTTTTCTCTTTTCCTTCCATATTTTAATTGACTTTTTCAATTAGGAGCATAGGAGGAAAAGATTCTAAAAATTGCCTGTTTTAAAATAAGCAATTAGAAAATCTCATGTTCCAATTGTGCGTTTTCTATCTCACATCGACCTAATTCTGAAATCTCTTAGCCAAAGCTGCGATTATTCTATCCCACATCATGTAATGGCCATGTAATTCCAATAGCTCTGATCTGTCGTTCTGTCAAGTATATACTAGTTTTTTAGCATCTTTCCTCATCTTGTTGAGAATCAACCTGAGTATTCTGTAATAAACTTCTCCATGGTTGCTTATTTAATTCAGCTCTAAATTCTTACTGCTTCTAACATCCTCCCTCACCTAAATATTCTTGGAGTAGAGATTATTTTTGGAAGTAGAATAAACTGCACAATTCCTGTGTAAATTCAGAATTGGTTTTTCTAAAATAAATTGTCTCCAAATAATGTAAGCTATAATAAAATTAGAGATATAATAATCTAATAATCAAGGTAATATTCTGCCTGTGGCATAAAAACATAATTCAGTTTTTTATATTCTCCTGCTTAAATTTTTTCAGTGACATTGAAGTTCATGCCCCTTAACTTCACCCTCAAAGTTATCTAGCTCCAATCTACTACTTTCTGTTTTCATCTTTTATCACCCTACACACACACACACACACACACACACACACACACACACACCCACTCACTACCTTGCCAAGTTCATTCTCATCCTTCAGGTCTCATTGTGACTCCTTCAGAGCGCTTCCCTGACCTACCAGTCTCAATCTTGACCATTTCCCACCACTCTCTCAGCATTCTCCTCCATGACATACATCGCAATTGGTAATTACACATTTATCTGTGTCATTATCTGACTGCTCTCCATCTTCACCACTAGAGTGCAGGCTTCAGGAAGGGAAGCAGCATGCTCACACCTTGTGTCTGCTCACCTTTGGTTAACTATTACTTAGCACAACGCCTGGCACATAGCACAACCTCAATAAATATTTGTTGAATAAACAAATGAATGAGATCCTGGCCCGGAAGTATACCAAGAACAATCATGATGTGATCTAGACCACTTGCTATTTTCATACCCGGTATGTCCCCACCCGGGATGAACTAGGACCCTGAAGACCTATCTGTGTGCCTTAAGAGTTGTGGTCTCCACATTAGTCCTTGGTATGTGCCCATTCCCCTGGCCTTCACCTGTTTCCCGGTTCCATGGGTCTCTTCACAAGGATTCTGGAATGGAGCCCTCCTGTCCCACCACAGAAGTTGCACCAGTCCCCTTCTCTAGGGACTGGACCCCACCTCTCTTATCTCTCTAGACACAGTGCCTAATCAAGAACAGAAGGAAGAGTTAAAATAAACCAAGAAGCAATCCTAGCAGCCACAGGAAGACTTTTCTAAGACATTTTTATCTTTATGTCTTGGACTAAAATTGGGAGACGCTATTTTTGACACTTCTGTTTTGTTTCACAGTGGTATACAAAGATTTATATTTCTGAACACTGCCCTCTCCCATTCAGTTATGACAACTTGCTTTGATAATCAACAGTTTTTGTGCAATGATGTGTATCCTAACAAATCTTACACCTTAAAAACTGCCTTACAAATTGTTTACTGTGTCAAATAGCTTGTGATATTTTGACAGTAGCTTTCCCTTTAGGATTTTAGAATCCTGTAAGATCTACTACTAAAATTCTGCAGTCTAGAGTTTCCTAGCATTTGAATTAGCTTGCTTTAGACATCTGTGGTGCAACACATTTCAAAATATTAATACCAAATTGAACTGTCTTTCAAGGATATCTCTTCAAATATGGGTACTTATGGAAATACCCTGTAGACTTGAATGTAATGTTAAATATGAGATACTTGAATAAGTATAATGAAGTAGCTTTCATCATGTTTTGAAGTGAAAGTTTATTGTATAAAAGAGTGAGAAAACCAAACAAAATACAACTAAATTTATGATCATGCACTTACTGTAAATAAAATGTCATATGCAGATATTTTTCTTCTTTTGGTAACATTAAAGACATTTACTCATGGCTTACTCTGTGCCAGGCATTTCTATAAACTTTTGACATTTTGCATGTATTAATTCATGTAATCCCACAACAGTCCTTAGAGGAAAACACAATACTTATTTTCATTGTACAGTTGAAAAACCAAACAAAACTGATGCACAAGAAATTCAAGTGATTTGTTCAGAATTGCATATGTAAGAAAGGGCAGAGCCAACAGTATGTGCCCAGACATCTGCCTCCATAGCCTGGGAGCTTAGCCACTCTCTCTCCCCCTATCAATGGATAAACCCTGGCAAATGATCATTTTTCATTCCCAAATCTTCATATGTATTTTATTACGGTACATTTGAAATTGTGTTGTGTATCCTATTATACTATGAGAAATAATAATGCTAGATTTTTATCCTCCTGGATTCTAACTATTGCTAATAAATAGCTTGGTATAGTGATGTAAGTGAATTAAGCTGACCTGGATTTAGAATACAGGTCTACCGCTTACCAATTATATGACCTTGACAAAGTTCCTTAATCTTTGCTGTTTTGAAAAATAGGGATCATTACAGCTGTTGTCAGGAGAAAATGATATAACCATGTATAAACTGCCTGGCACGTGGGTAATCAATAATATACCTTACACCCAGTGTGTATATAACACTAGGAAATTATATTAATTCTCATAAAAAAGAAGGTCCTTCAATAAATTACTAATTCAACATTGTAAATTATGTTCTGTTTGCTGAAAATACTTTATATAGTTCCTTAAGAGTCCCAGTTGTATCAAGAGATAACAGCATTTATAAGAAAACCATACTTTTCTATCCTAGTTGAAATTTTATTTGCAGCTACAAAACATTACATTAGAAGATGAGTGATCAAATTGACAATCATACGAATGAGCACAATTTAATAGCCAAATGGGTAGAAGTATGGACATTTCACAAATTCAATGGAACTCTGCTTTCCCAAATCATTCCATTCGTGCACATAGGCCCATAAGTGGGTCTTGTACATGTGAGCCTGTCTGGTGTCAGCTTGCAGGTGAATGATTATGACTAAATAGTTTGGAGTGAGACTGTCAGAGAGAAGTCTGCCCCCTGCTGAGGGGAAGTCGTTGTCTTGTATCCCATAATCACCTCCCATCATATATATTTGAGCCTCTGACATAAAGGCAGCCAATCTGGGGACTGGTCACACACCTGTGTTGAAGGAGCTGGCCCAGTCTGAATGCTTTCCTGGAGAACTGATTTTAGCAGAGAGACTAAACCAAGTTCCGAGGGAAGGCAGAAAGGGAGGTAAAATAAGAGCTACCTGAAGCAAGTTGGTAAGGCTAGAGGACCCTGGGATACCACCAAACAATGAGCAAAGTCAAGTTAGGATACAAACTTTTTCCCAAAATTTGCTGAGAACAGTAGGTGGAGAGAGAAAGATTCCTAGACTGCTTTGATTCAGACCAGTGGTTTTCACCTCCAGTCTGCGGACCAAGTCCTGTCCACCAGACGTTTCCTGCCGCTCCATGAAATAGTTTAAATTACACAGAAGTAAATTTGTTCTTCTCTTATAAATACATCCCGAGAATATGAAAATACTTCACGGATTGGCAGGAAATTTCTGGCAGACCAAGCCCAGTTGGCGGACCGGCGGTTGAAAACCACGGATTTAGACTATTTTTAATTGTGGTTCCACTTACCCTGTAACAGACCTTCCAATTCTCGAGCATCGAAAGCTGAATGAAACACCCACAATAGCAACTTGAGACTAAGAAGACATGCTGCCATTGCCCATTGTTACACAATTTTATTAGCAGAAACAGAACCGCAGTCCTTCTGGTGTTCCCAGTCCCTGCCGCTGTGTCCTCCCTGCAGGTGACAGTCTCTACTGCTGCTAACAGTGGGGCCTCAGGCAGGATGGGTTGGTGAGCAGACACCACCAGGACCGAGCCTGGGACGTGCCTGCCCTTCCTCAGGAAGATTCACACTCCAGTGGGAGCCTATGCTGCCAAAAGTGCAGCTGAAATGAGCAGGAAGCAGAGTGAGAACTCCAGATGTTTGGAATTAGGAAACTATAAACAAATATGTGTCCCCAGCTCCACCAAACTTGCTTTTGAAAATTAGTTTTGTATCTGGTAAACAAACCCATATTCTCTTTTCTTGGTTGCAAATAGGCTAATTCTTTAGGGAATGAAAACACTCATACTAGTTGACACAGTTTGCTGTTCTTTCTCCAAAACCTGCATAATTTACACATCAACATGATTCTCTCAACTGGTCGCTTTGAAAGCTTGGGAATTCAGTATAAACACTACCATTTGCAATTACTCTTCAAGACTGGTTTTAGGCACACCTGTCACCTAATTAATTTTTGTCACTTTGCCAACTTTAACACCCAAATGTTACCTTAGCTATAAACACTCCTCAGTGTGTCATATCATGACATTAAATTTGAAGCAACTGTCATGGGACTGAGGCAGGGACATGGGGTAGTGGATTTTTATGGAGGAAACTAATCAGTTGCAGGTGATTTGCCTGGAAATTTCACCTATGCATTTCTGACTAGGAAATGGCCACTTCTATGCTATCATTGCCTCTCCTTCAGTAATTTGAATTAGGGATGTCTTCAGCCATTCTGGAACACACATTTCAAGAAGTTATTATTATTCCCACTTTGTCATCCCTTCAGCATGCACAGAGCAATGAACAGCAGGTTCAGATTCCTTTTAATAAGTCACAATAAACTGGCTCCTCTGCCTTCCACACTGCCTTTCCTCTCAACAGTCACACCTGTTTTTCTTTTTTTGTAATTATTTTTATTATTGTTGTTACCGTATTTTCCGGCGTATAAGACGACCCCCTAATTTTACAGTTAAAACATAGGTTTAGGCCTATATTCGCTGTAGTCTTATACAGCGAATATAGGCCTAAACCTATGTTTTAACTGTAAAATTAGGGAGTTGTCTTATACGCCCGGTCGTCTTATACGCCGGAAAATACGGTATTATTATTATTATTAAATTTATTGGGGGTGCCATTTGTTAGTAAGGTTTCATAGGTGCCAGGTGTACAATTCTACAATACATTGTCTTTGTGTTGCATCATGAGCATACCACCTGGAATCAGGTTTGTTTGTTAGTTTTCCATCACCATATACTTGGAAACCCCCCTCCCCACACCACTTCCCCCTGCCCCTCTTTACAGTCAGGGATAGAACCCATTAAAAACAACAACAGTAAATCTCAGGAGGGAAGCTGGGATGGCTCAGTGGGTTAAGTGCTTGCTTTGCAGCCCCAGGGACCAAGGATCAAGTCCTGACCCCAGCCCATGCAGACCCATATGCTGATCTGGGGTGAGCTTATCATGTGGGAGGCCCCCAGTTCAGATATCGCCAGGGAGGGGGGCCCCCAGTTAGGTCCCCAGCTTGAGGGGGCTTGCCTCCTACACTGGAGGCCCCCTGCCCATCTGTGTGGAATGAAATCATGTTGAAAGAAACTGATGACGTACAGCTATGGAGACTGTTCTGGGCCCTACCCCTTCTCTCTACCTGTGTCTGTCTCTCTCTCTGTGTCAAAACAATAAAATAAATCTTAAAAGAAAAATCTCAGGAAGCTTTTGTACTCAACAGGTTTCAGCAGGGTTAATAGTCACTCAGTTCCTGATTCATTCTCTGTATGTTCCGACTCTGTCGTAGATTCCAACATATGCATGCACACACATGCACCTACACATGGGATCCTTGCCTTTGCATATATGGGCTGATTGCAACATAATTGACAATAGAGTTGAAAGCTACTGAAATTTGAAAGTCCTAAATCAAAGTGTTCATTTCTCAGGGTCGTTGTTCAAGAGAGAACTGCAAGTATCTTCATCCTCCAACACATTTAAAAACTCAACTAGAAATTAACGGGAGGAACAATTTGATCCAGCAAAAAACTGCAGCAGCAATGCTTGCCCAGCAGATGCAATTTATGTTTCCCGGAACCCCACTTCATCCAGTGGTGAGTACATGACGTCTAATGATGGGCTTGATGATTAAAGTGTTGGTACAGTCAATGCCACATTGACCTAAAATGCCCACCCTCCACTTTGTCTCTTTGGCTATAATTGAAGCAAGTAGCTTTGAAGTTAAGTGGAGGCTGAAAATAAGGGTTTCTTGAAATTATTTAAATGAAAAAATGTGTATGGAAACAGTAGGCAAAGACAATTTTTAATCAATATTCGGGAAATCTGTGTCACTCCAGCTCTTTCTCACCAGTAAACTCTATATTTCAACCATCTTAGATTGGAAATAGTTTTACATTTCTATGTAGAGTATGAAATAATGATCTATGCAAAGAGGCGGTTTCAGTGCCTAAAACTTTCTTTTAGCAATGGAGCAGATAGATTATTTAGTTGAATGGCATCAATATAAGAATGAGAAAAGTGAGAAACCAGAGAAGTTAAATGATTTGGCCGGTGTCATGCAGTGGATCAGTTGTGAAGCTGGGACTGAAACTCAGACATCTTGACTAGAGCGCTTTGTGCAGCCTGCTCCACCCAGAGCCTTGTAACCAAAAAGAAAGATGCCTTAGCCACCTACCCCTCCTGTTTCTCAGAGGCCTGCAAAGGGTATGGCAGTGGTGGTAAGCACCAAAAGACTAAACGTATTGTGTCATATGTTCTCCTTGATTCCACAGTACTTCAAAGTATTTCCTTAAAGGTCTGGAAACTGTTTTAGGAATGAGGCCCTTGGGGAAAGGAGTGCATTTGGCTTTAATGGATTTCATTTATATTTGTAGATTACTTGTCAAAAACAAGCTAATTTTTTAAAAGACAAAGCCAGTGAAGTGATTTAAATTTGTTTTTTTTAAGTACATACACAGAAAGACTATTGTTTAAAAATCAGCCTTTATTGTATGAAAAGTCTATGTTACTGTTAGCTGCTCAATTAAAAAGAATCGCTACCAGTGAATTAAATTTTCTTACAGTGTATCTGTGAGATGAAAAGGGGGTGAGGAGGCTCAGGAAGAGGGGAGATGACCTGGGGAGATTGTTAGCAATTTTGCCCACCTCAAGATTTCTGCTCAAGATGGGGGTACAAAGTAGCCAGGAACCAGCTCTGCCCAGAGTAAAAAAAAAAAAAAAAAAAAGTGCCTGGAGCAGGGGTCTCCCAGATAAATAAGATTTAGTCTTTGGGGGTTGACAAATCATGGAAAGTGCAAAGTAAGATTCAGACACAAGGAATTACGATTTTAGATGAGGGAGGAAAGGCTGCTTGGAGGAGGTATCGAATAAGTGCGTCCTCAAGGATGAGAAGAAGTACCAGTAGCCTAGTACACCACAAATACAATTCAGAGTGCATTCAACACCAAAAATGGGCATGTAAGTGGATCAATTTAAAAACACACACATATAATTTATGGTTCTTTTTATTGATGTGCAGATATACATTATTTTATTAAACTACCCAAATGAATAATTTGGTTATATGATATTAGGTAATGTCTGTGAGAATAAATTTAGAACCACTAAGGTCATATAGTAACACTGCATTATATAACTTGTTTATTTTAGTCATTCGCTTCTTACTTATTTAGCTTTCATAAGGATTGACCCTGATACTCAATACCAGCAATGTTAATAAGAAAATTCCATTCCTGGTGCTAACTATCAGTTGAACTTTTTTTGAAAGTTATGTTTATGTATTATCTCAAATGCTAATTAGAAATTAATCATGATTATGGAAAACAAACGTTACATTTAAATATCTTCATAGAGGTTTTAAAATCACAAGAAATATTGGAATAAAACATGTGATAAACTTAAAAATCATCAGCCCTACAAACAAATAAGTTCAGAGTCTCGGGAATTAATTAGCCATCTAGTACAGTGTGGTCAGCCAAGTAACAGCTTTCAAAAGTACCTGGAACCTATCATGGTCACCTTAGAAGGAAGCAAATTTTTGCAGATATGATTAAGTTAGGTATCTTGAGATGAGGAAATCCTCCTGGGTTAGATGTGGTCACAGTATGTTTATAAGAGAGACAGAGGGAGAGCTGACATGCAGAGAAGAGAAAAGCAATGTGCCCGTACAGGCTGCAACTGGAGTGACGCAGCCACAAACCACGGGATGCCAGCAGCCACCAGAAGATGGAAGACATCACAAATGGAGTCTTCCCTAAAGCCTCCAGAGGGAGTGCAGTCTCACCAACACCTGATATTGACCCAGAAAAGGGACTTCAGATTTATGGCTTCCAGAACTATGAAAGGATAGATATGTGTTGTTTTAAGCCACCAAGTTTATAGGAATTTGTTAGACCAGCCACAAGAAACAAATGCATTTGATAAATATAGAGTAACAAGCACCACTCCATTTTTAGGTTTCCTTCTAAACTACACTTCTCTAAAGAGCTATGGATGTTTTTTTTCACTCCCTCTGTCTCCCATCTTCCCTGAACCCATTCCACTGCAATCTCTTATCAGTGACTTCCATATTGCAAAACGATGGTCACATTTGCGTTCATTGCATTCAGTTGACCTCTTAGCAATATTCAACACTTGTAATCAGTCCCTGCTTTGTGGAAACATTCCTTCCTCCTCGGTCTTCTTTGCCCATTATGGTTCTCTACTATGTGTGGAGGCTGTTATACGTGGAGGTTTCTAGCACTGGGCATCTTTTTCATCACCCTCTACTTCCTGGTCGCATCCATTCCTGTGGTTATAAGTCATCTATAGGCCAAGAACTCTCAAATGTATGTTCCCATATGTCCTCACCTCTCCTCTGAGCCCTAGGCTCATATATCCAACTTCCTACTGAACTCACCTTTAAATTTTTTACAGGAACTTGACATGTTCAAGACTGAATTCTTTATTCCACTACATTTACATTTTAGTAAACGCCACCAGTATTTTTAAAACAAAACTCTCATACACACTCTCATATCCAGTTCATCAGTAACTTCTGACATATCTGCCTTCAATCTGTCTACTTCTCTACCTCCCAGCACCTTCATCTGAGTTACCAGCAACCTTTTTTTTTTTAAGTGTTATACTTTATAAGCATTTCCTTTCTAATCTCTCAATTTTTACTCTTGCTTTTTTCCAATGTATCCTGCATACAGCAACCAGGGGAATCTTTGAAACACATAAATGGCATCATATCACTCCCTTACTTTAAACCTTTCAATGCTTTCCTATTTCACTAGAGACAAAGCTTAAACATGTAACAACTAATAATCCATAATGTTGTGTATGATCTGGTTCCCACCCAGCTCACCAACTCATCATCACCCGTTCTTCCTGTATCCACTGAGACCAAACCCAAATTTCAGCTCTGTGAACACACAAAGCTCTTGCTTAC